>PISX010007522.1:0-71041 GCA_004024625.1 Mellivora capensis | reverse complement strand
GCTCCAAATGAGTAAAACGAATTATGAAGTCACAAAATCCTGGCCAAACCCACATATCTTTCTAAAAAAGTTCAATATTCTCCTAGTTACAAGCTGCAAAACCTCCATAGAATGACGTGGGGAAATGCCCAGTGAATATGCATGCATCACTGAAACATCCCACCTCCTCCCTCTCAACACTCCCTTATTAATAGTGCCATGCTTTGAGACCCACTTGAAAGTTGAAACATTATTTTCCTCATGGATTACTTTATACATAGGCATAAAAATTCATTTTCTAGAAGATGGAATGATATTCTTACCCGTTTCACAGCTGGGCCCAGTGAAGCCTTGCGGGCAGGCACATACATTAGCGGCAATACAAGCTCCTCCGTTCCTACAGCCATCTTTGCAAAATGCTAAAAATAATTCAGATACACGATGTTAGCATTTTAGAAGAAAGTAGTCCAAGTTACTCCAAACCCAGCTTTTCTTTATTCCCTTGGGATGTGGACATCAAATTATATATGTTATTAAATTTCAAATTCCTCTAAGACTTTCCATGCAGGTAAGAAACTTCAACCCAATTTGTAAAGCAGTACGCTTTTCAACATTAAAGAAATATTTCACCTGTAAAATAAAACACTAAACTTTCTTTTAGCAAAAAACAGTAACCTCACACAACAGGAAGTACATGAGAATTAGAGTTGCATCCCACTGTAACAGTCTAGCTTGAAATGAAAACACGGAAACTATCCTAGAGTTTTCTTAAGGAGCAAACTACCATCTAAAGACTCGGTAAGGAAATAGAAAATGATTGACTCCTATGAGTCTCTGATCATTCTACACATTGTCCAATGTGCCATAGAGAAATGCCCCATCTTTCACAAAGTTCTAAATCAGTCCCTGTGATGAACCAGCCAATGGTAAAAATTGGCTGTAGTGAAAAGAGCCTTGCATTCCTCTGCTGAGGACAGGTCAGGATCCAGAATCAAGGACCAAGGTATTGCAAAGTCTGCTGTATTAGAGTCGGTTTGTGAGTGAGGGGAATTCGTCTACGGGTAGGAAAAGGAACCAAGATCTGAGCCATTGCAAGGGTGCCCTTTTGAGGTGTTGCCCAATTCAGAGAAGGTGAGAAAAATAAGATGGGTGACCCTGAGCACCCTTAGATGCTTCTGTTTCCACTTTAGCTTGTTCTTTGGTTCTATAAGGCTCCAAAGCCATCCCTTCAGCCTGCAAAGGTCTGTAATGGATGAATTAGATCAGCTTGTTCCAGGCATTGGGGTAAAAGCTTTTTCTCTAGTTTTCTGGCACATGCTTCCTCTCATTAGTTAGGATGTACTTTCTCAGAGTGGTAAAATGGAGACATCTGGGATTCTGGTGCTGAGTTAAAGGAAGGGGCACAAAGAGGCCATTTGGCTTCTTTGGTTGTGGGTCCCAATCTGTCTTCATCCCAGACAAAAAGAGTACCTAGTCACCAAGGATTTGCAAAGAGATTGAGAATGTAAACCTCACAAATAATAAAGGGTCCATCTGCTAAACCATGTGTGTGTCTTCCTTGAAATCCTGTGCAAGGACACAGCACAGGACTCAATGATTCAGATCCTACATCTACACTACTTATTGCTCAGCTTTTGACACTCCCAGCAGGAATACACACATGAATTGGAGAGTCTTTATTCAGGCAACTTGGAGGCTCAACTTCCAGCAGAAATTTTGGATCCATGGAAGTTCTCCTTCCTTCAAAGCTAAGAATTACCTGTCTGCTTCTGCTCATGATTGCAAGAGTTCTTTATTCTATAAGCTTTATTCTTCACATTTAATTAGGAGTCAGAGTGAAAGAGAAATAAGAGTGAGAAGTTGGGCTCCCAAATGAAATCTTAACCCCTCTCCTCTGTCAATTTTCAGTATATCTGGGTGCTCTGAGGTAGTCCTAGGCGTTCAGTTACACCTTGAATGGGCTTTAAACATCTGGCTTTTCTCAGGATCTATCTAGCTTCTCTGGCAAAATCTTTTGGGATTTGGACCTCAAAGTGAGTATGCCTGTTCACATTGCTCTAAATTAAAGATCCCCATAGATTACTACAAAGCGGAGGAATTCTCCAGCCCATTGCTATCTACCTCCACTGTATTACTGTAGACTAGGTCTTAAGACCCTTGCTCATGGGCCATCCCTAGTTATTTCTACCTCCCACATATACAGTGTCATAGCAGATAATAATTTTAGTCAACTCCAGGCTAATGGGCACATGTATTTGAGAAATGGATAGTTTTTATACAAATCATTAAAAAAAAATCTATACGGCCTAATAAGGAATATGGATTTTAGCCTACAGGAGTTTGTGGAGTTTCTAAAACAGAAACTCTATTCCCCTTGTGAAGTAGTAGGTAAGCTTAAGCCTACCTGATGAAGCAACAGAGGGCACTAGTGAAAGAGCAAATTAGTGGATGGCTGTTTACTACAGCTGGAACATCTACTGACAGAAAGGAAGATCTCGATGCCATAGGACTTTTAAAAGAATTATTGATTGGTCTTAACAAAGCAGCAAAATGGGAAACCACAACAAGTAGAGACCCAATATTCTCAGTTAAGTAGTACTCAATAGCTCAAAAGAGAGAAGAGAAGAAACACTGTCACATGACCCCCAGTGGAGATATTTCACAGTGGACTTTGGTGGTAGAATAAATGGGCTGACTGTACTATCAAACAAACAAACAAACAAACAGCTGTCACATTTGGATTCACACACAAGTATTTGAACCTGGGAGGAGACTGGCAACCTGGAAGAAAAGGGAGGATCAGAGAAATGCAGCTACTTCTATAGCTGATGTGATGCTGTTAATTGTATGTACCCGCACACTGAAGAGCAAGAGTCATGGAAAGAACAGAGTGGGCTGACTGGAAGCAGAAGGACTTGGGGTAAAACAATAAAAAGTTGACATTTGAGATTTTGAAGGTGGAACAGTTCTATACAAAAGTGTCCCGGTGTGGGGCGCCTGGGTGGCTCAGTGGGTTAAAGCCTCTGCCTTCAGCTCAGGTCATGGTCCCAGAGTCCTGGGGTCGAGCCCCACATCGGGCTCTCAGCTCAGCAGGGAGCCTGCTTCCCTCCTCTCTCTCTCTCTGCCTCTCTGCTTACTTGTGATCTCCGTCAAGTAAATAAATAAAATCTTTTTTTAAAAAAAAAGTGTCCAGGTGTGATTATGGGTGTGGTCTGCTGGACAGGAACAAAGATGGAAACCACTGTGGTAGAGATCAAGAAATGCTACATCAACATCGTTGAACAGTTTGGCCATGTAAACACTGACATAACCCAGGAGGAAGACTGAGATGGGAAGTACTCAGAAGGGAGATGACAATGATGAGAAGAGGGGAGGGAGGTGAAGATGGACTGCATTATCCTTAATGTCCCAGCCACTGGCATTTAGACCTTTTACCTTTGCACATGGTTCCATTCCCTGTATAGCCGGGCTTGCAAACACAGTTGTGTCCTCCGACAGTATTGAAGCATAAAGCATTTTCGTCACAGTTGTGCTGATTTGTGATACACTCATCATGTTCTGGAATGAGAAATACAATTTGTTACTCAAAGATAGATTTTCAAAGAGACGGCATTTTAAACTGTCCCTGAATCTCGGTTATTGCACAGTATTTCCTGCAGAGATTTCCACAAAGTATACATTAAAGAAGAGCTCATATTTTGAAGCATCGCATACTCCTCTTGAAATACACACATAGTTTACGCAGCCACAAACCTTGAATGCAAAAGTATTTGGACAGAAGGTCCACCGAGAGGAGGAAGGAATGGAAGAAGATGAGAGGCAAGAGTGTGGATCATTCTCAGAAGTGGATCGCTGAGGTGCTGAGCTGCTGTGTACAGTCTCTGTGGCTGACATTTGGGGGAGTTATTCTCATGAAATAAATCTGCTACCTAACTCTTAATCGTGTAGCATGAAAAGGGTGCTAGGAAAGGATGTGAAATTGTATTGCTTCATGAATCCCAGCCTGCAGGAAAATAGAGTTGAAGCTCTGGGAGTTAGTAGGGTGCAGTTGTCAGCCGGACCCACACTTCCAGACATAAAGACATACACGCTCACTACTGGGGGAGTTATCTGACCTCTGCAGGAAGCTCTCTCCTTCTGCAAATAAAGTGTCAGAGTTCTGTTAAAGAAGACAACTTGCTTTTATGATATGTGCAAATCCAAACTTTAAAACACACAACCGATATGATACTTCCTTTCACTGTGGGCAACTTGACACTTTAGAAAGCACTGAATCATCTGACTGTCCCAGCACCCTGTGAGAGAGGCAGAACCAACATCATTATAACCATTTTAAAAATGAGTCAATAGTGGCTCAGAGTGCTTAAGTCGCCTGTCCAAGTTCACAGGAGCATTAGGTAACATCAGAATTCTAGCTCCGTGTTCAGCAAAAATGTAAATATGTGGAATAAATACAGTGAATATAAGAACGGAAACAGATCTGACATCAAAATCAAAATGAGTAGGAAATGAAACATAAGTGAGGAAATGTATACAAACTAGTTCAGCAAAATCACTTAGTCTCTTACATAAAAACTACTTAGGCCTAAAATTAAAAATATATTTTAATACACTTAAATTAATTGAGCTATTAATTTGCTAGGAATTAAGTCATCAAAGCAGAAAGAAATATTTGCTTTTCATTTTCGAACTCACTGTATTCTAGACAGTATATGCATTACCCCAGACAATATATTTTAATAATAATATATTTATAACTTGAAAAAAATTGCTTTAGGGATGTTGAGATTAGACTAAAATCACTTATTTCAATGCTAAAATACAATGCTATATTTTTTTTAAATAAAGATTAACATTTTATGCCCTGTGTTATATATAAGTGCAAAGTTATAATAGTTTGAACTATAGCCCTGTAATAAAATTCTTAGATATTATTCCCAATAGTCTTTCAGAGGAAAGAGAGCTCTCAATCATTAAGGTTTTAGAATTGCACAAATAGGTATCTTATCCTCCAAATCCCTGGCCAAATATCCCCAAATTGTAGAAAATTCTACCTTTATTATCCAGTATCAGAAACTTTCATAGTTTTTTTTTATAAATTCATGCCCATCGACGATAGCTTCGAAAGTACCTGCATTATACATAGGTCTCCTGACAGGGGCTACCGTTGGACCACTACCAAATTTCAGAGGGCCAGGAATGGGCAGTCTACCTACCTCTGGGTCTGGCTGCCTGAAGCAAAATAAATCTAGACTCTGAAGTTTGCACCTGCTGCCAATTTTCTTCCCAGTGCAATTCAAAGTGCTGCAGTTAATCTATAAATCTCTATATGGAGAGCCGTAGGCTCTTTAAAGACAGCTGCTGATTGATTTGATGCTGTTTTCCTCCCTGCCTCGGTTGTCGGTTGTCTTCTTAATTAGACGGAACTCACTGGGTAGAGGAGGGGCCTAATAGGAGGCAGCTTAGCCCCCAGTATGATGATTCCCACACACTTTAATTAATTACACAACCTGGGATCTGGTTACCCCTGTTGTCATTTACTTTCAAGGTCACTGAAATGAGTAAGCATGCTCCCGAGCAATTCGAGGCTAAAGAAAGTTTTCAGGTTTTGAAATATACCTGCACACACCTCACTGTTCCCTGTGCCTGGGGGCCTGCTCCAGGTACTCTCCCGGCAAACCCTTACCACTTCTAAAGATCACACTGAAAAGTCTTGTTTTATGTGCAAATACCTTTCTTGCCCCCTCCTGCAGAGTTAGGGGCTGCTGGCTGTTTTCCCTACCACCATATATAAGGCTCTGTTATTGTATTTTTTTTTTTTTTTAGATTTTATTTATTTGACAGAGAGAGAGCACAAGTAGGCAGAGAGGCAGGCAGATAGGAGAAGCAGACTCCCTGCTGAGCAGAGAGCCCCATGGGGGGCTGGATCCCAGGACCCCGAGATCATGACCTGAGCCGAATGCAGAGTCTTAACCGCTGAGCCACCCAGGTGCCCCTCATTATTGTATTTTATCAGAAATGTCTATTTCTCCTTGATTCTCCATCTTCGTGCCCTATGAGGAACCATTAATTTTTGGACAAGAATTTCGTGTTTTTTAAAAAAGATTTTATTGTTTTATTTGACAGAGAGCGAGAAGACAGAGATCACAAGTAGGCAAAGAGACAGACGGGGGCGGGGGCAGTGGGGGTGGGAAGCAGGCTCCCTGCTGAGCAGAGAGCCCGATGCAGGGGCTACATCCCAGGACCCTGAGATCATGGAGCCCTAACCCACTGAGCCACCCAGGTGCCCCAAGAATTGTGTATTTTTATTTGTATTTTATTTCAGCATTCAAAGAATGTTTCTTAAATAAATTATTAAAAGAATAAATGACCAAAGGAAGAAAACTACAGGATACTTCCTCTGCCGTTAGACTCAAACTAATCCTAATTCGTTTAGTTGTAGACAAGATGCCAAATAGAAGGCTACTGAAAATGTTTTTCTAAACTAATTTTACTGTGGTGGTATTTTGTTTGGGATATTTCAAAAATTAATTAAGGTAGCAAGACATACCTTGAAAACAGAAAATATTAATTCCTTTGCACTCTCACTTTAAAATTTCTCACACTACTTAAAAGGTGGTTATACTTAAAACCATCAACTAACAGTAAACTGTGACCTGAGGAAGTCTTTAAAAATGCCTATGTCTCAAGGCACCTGGGTGGCTCTCAGTGGGTTAAGTGTCTGCTCAGTGGGTTAAGCTCAGGTCCTGACTCAAGGTCCTGGGATGGAGCCCCATGTCAGGTTCCCTGCTCACTGGAGAGTCTGTTTCTCCCTCTGCAGCCCAACCCACCCTGCACAGCTTGTGCTCTGTCTCTCTCAAATAAATAAATAAAATCTTTTTGAAAAATTGCCTATGTCTCAGAGAAGAATTAACTTTAATTTGATAGCCCTCCACAAAACAGAATATGAATGAGGCAAGGAGCAAATATTCTATAAGGTCATCTCAATAAACAGATAATTATTGCTGCTCTATGTCCAGTTTTGGTCAAATGTCAACTTCTTAGCCTTTCCCTGACTCACATATCCCTAAGGACTCTACCAGCAACCCACCAGTCAGCCTCTCCTTTTTTATTACTCCCTCTAACATTTGTAACATACAATAAGTTAAATTAAATAAAATAAGGAGGGAAATATTAAGATAAGGTTAAGTCAATATTATGTTGCAGTGCTTGAGAAGAGCATGGCCGGATGTAGTAGTAAATGAATTTCAAGTGTTATTTCATATATATTGAAAAGCAGACATTTCAGATCTGATGTTCACAATATCCAGTTCCTAAGACTCAATGCTATTTTCACATTCTCAGTTAAAATTTTCATTGTTCATGTGACATGACAGTCCAGATAAAAGCTGGGATTGTAACCAAATATGCCTCTCTCTAAATGTTCATTAAAAAGAATTGCATATGGCTATTTTAATCAAAATTGATCACATGTTGTATCTATACATTTTAAATTAAATAAAATGGAAAAAATAAACATGCAGGAAGAAAACATCACTCAACAGTACTAAACAAAAGTAATGTAGTTGACAATACATTATATGTAGACTCAATCATTTTATAGTACTAGCTGGCAAAGATCTGTCCTTTGTGCCATAATTTGCTATGCATCTTTATGTACTCTGTAAAACTGATTTCATACCAGTGACAAGGGTCAATACATTCATATTCCTCTACAGAAAAAAAAAAGCGATAATATATACACTTGGATTTATCTAAATGCAAATGTCACATAGAACAATAATACTTCAGTTTCATTGATGAACTCCTAACCTGAGTAGCTTAATGTCTCTAAAATCATTTTAAGACTCTATACCTAACAGGTCATTGGTCATAGTTACATACAGTTGGACTTAAATTGAGCTTGAAATTTGGTATTCATATTGGGCTGTTTCCAGAATGAATGTTCTATCTAGAGACAAAAAAACGGCCACATTAAAATTCGCATAGCTTTTCTTACTATGATTTCAACACAGACATACAACACACATAGCAAATGTTCTATTCAAGAATTTCACTGATACAAAATGCAAATACTACAGAAAATAGGAGTGAAAAGTAATTTAAATACATCTACACTTCAGTTCAATTACATACAATTTTCTTCAAGGTCTACTGTGTATTCGAACTTTCTTGGGATTAAAAATGTGATTTTAAAAATTGTGATTATAAATGGTAGCTCCCTCAAAAAGCTTACAGTTTAGTTGGGGAGATAAGACAAAAACACAAATGCCTTTAATACGTGGCTTTGTAATGAGAAATAATGAAGTAAAGAAGAAACCTCTGTTTACAGAGAGTTATAGAGATCAAAAGGGGGAGAGATAATTTCTCTTGGGTCAGATAGGAATTCAAGAATGACTTCATGGAGGGGCGCCTGGGTGGCTCAGTGGGTTGAAGCCTCTGCCTTCGGCTCAGGTCATGATCTCAGGGTCCTGGGATCAAGTCCCGCATTGGGCTCTCCGCTCAGCAGGGAGCCTGCTTATTCCTCTCTCTCTCTCTCTGCCTACTTGTGATCTCTGTCTGTCAAATAAATAAATAAAATCTTTAAAAAAAAAAAAGAATGACTTCATGGAGAATGGAGCATTTGATGTGGATACTGTTACGTGTGTTGGGAAGGTGCAGGTTCCAAAATGAAACAACATTCATGTACTTTTGCTTCTTTTTTTTTTTTTTTTGAATTTTGACTGAGCCTCTTACACACATGTGAATGACCCTGAATGATTTGTAATAACCGTAGCTATAATTCAGTGTTTACTACTTACTGCATGCTTTATAATACACACTATTTAATTCATTTAATTCTCATATTAATTGGGAAATGTTATCATTATTTGCAAAAAAAAAAAACTAGGCTTGGACAGAGGTCAAGTAGCTTGCCTGAGATCACAGCTAGTAAGCAGTAGAGCTGTGAATCACATCTGACTCCAAAAGCTAGGTTATTGATTGCCAGGCAGTCGGGCTGCCTGACATATTTAATGTTTGTCCTCCATTGTTTCACAATTAGGAAGTTCTCTCTCTTTTGTATCATCTCATGTTCTTTTTTTTTTTTCTTAAGATTTTTAAAAATGTATTTGACAGAGAGAGAGAGAGCACAAGCAAGGGGAGCAGCAGAAGTTGTAGGAGAAGCAGAATCCCCATTGAGCAGGGTGAGCAGGGAGCTGGACGTGGAACTCGATCTCAAAACCCTGGGATCATGACCTGAGCTGAAGGCAGATGCTTAACCGACTGAGCCACCCAAGGTGCCCCTATTATCTAGTATTCTTAGGACTTTAGGCACCCTATTAAAATTATAGAACTCTTTAGGGCAAAGCACTGAGGTACTTTCTGTTCATATTAAAATCTGTATTTTCACAAGACTGAGAGTTTTTAAAAGAAAAAGAAGATACCAATACAGTCAAACACAAATGTTTGTAAAACAAAGTGACCCAGCTCAGAGAACTTAGACCCAAGCACCCATTCCCCCAACTGAAAAATCTCTGGAAGATCAACATTAATGCAGTTTGGCAAACAGACACCTCCAATATCCACGGGTCCTCTCTTCCGACACCTGGCCAGGTCCTGATAACAAAGCCCACTGCTTCTGGTTAATTCTGCTCCACACCCCCCCAGCAGTATACTTGATTCTCTGCCACCTTTCTACTCTAGATCCTGCTCTTCAGGTAATGGATTATAATATAACTTCACTATCCTCGGAGAATCTTTCTTTTCCTCTGATGGATTTCTTTTCAGTCACAAGAATTATATTATCTATGCTGCATCTTCTACTCTCCTGCCCAAATCCAGAAATGTTGGGAAAACAGCAGCTATCATTGACATACAGGTGTAAGTGCCACAAAGAAAGCTTCTTCATTTTCTCCGACCCAAGTTTTTACTGGAATATAAATTTACAATGAGTAAATTCTCTCTTTGAATGTGGCAGGATATGGCTGTAAATGTAGTGACAACCTACCTCAGGTCTTAACTATTATCTGCTTATTAGAAACCTAGAACAAGTTCCCTCAGGCCTGAATAAATCTTGGAGCAAGAAAGCCCGCAGAAGTGTAAATTATTCTTGTAAATTATAGAACTATCAAACCTTGTAAATTATAGAACTATCAAACTATTAGTTTAGAAGGATGATTTATCTCAAAATGTAGAGCTGCTTAGTCATTTTCCTCTTATATTTCTGTAGATTGGATTGCTGGCCGTAGGATATCAATAAGGTTGTGGAAACTCACCCATGAGTTTCATTCATACCTATTCCCTCCAAAGTAAGTATATAGTTACCCATACCAGCCGGTGAAGGACATCAGAACAAGATAGGCCATGGGTCTGCAATACTGAGACCTCTTATTTTACTCTGAAAAGAATGGCAAGGGGCACCCAGGTGAGCCACAGTCACTTAAGTGTCTGCCTCCGGCTCAGGTCATGATCCCAGGGTCCTGGGATCCAGCCCCGCATCCGCTCCCTGCTCAGCGGGAAGCCTGCTTCTCCCTTTCCCTCTGCTGCTCTCTCTCTGCTCCTGCTTTCTGTCGCTCAAATATATGAATAAATTCTTTAAAAAAAAAAAGGCAACACTGTGAGTCCTCAGATGAAACAAGATATTTCTATTTATCCAACTAAACAAGTCTTTGGACTTGTCCAGAGCTCCTTACTACAGTCACGCAATAACTATTCTACGGAGAGCTTTTCAAGATGAGCACAAACTGAATTTCGAGAATGTTCTGTATTACAATTCAACAAGCGGTAGAGGGTTTGGGGGGTCTATCAAAAAGTACTGGAATTCCTTCGTTTCCTCACCCTCCTTCCTTGCCCTCGATATTTAGTGGTCTGGTTTATGAAGACACTGTGTCCACTGTCACCAGCAATACATTACCCTGCAATCAAAACATGCACGTCCTGATGACTGCTGACTCTCAGGGCATTGTTACAAGTCACTGAATAGTTTAAAATGCCCTCCATCATCTGTTCTGTACTAGGACCATAACTAAATATAAAGGACAAAGGAGAAAAAAAATGAGAAAATTATGTACTATTTTAATGAGCAATAGCAGGGAGGCAGTGTGATATGTAAGTTTTTTAGACAGGCTTGATTTTTTTTTTTTTAAGATTTTATTTATTTGAGAGAGAGAGAGTGGGAGTGAGCGTTCATGAGCCAGAGGAGGGGCAGAGGAAGAAGGAGAGGGAGAAGCAGACTCCAAACTGTGTGTGGAGTCCTACTCCAGACGAATCCCGGAGATCATGACCTGAGCCAAAGTCTGACACTTAACCGACAGAGCTATCCAGGAGCCCCTACACATACAAGCTTGATTTTTTATGCCATTTTCTCCTAGTTCTCATTGAACTACTTGAGAAAGTAAGCCAGTCTTTCTAAGTTTAAAATGAAGATATTAAGGGATGCCTGGGTGGCTCAGTTGGTTAAGCGGCTGCCTTCGGCTCAGGTCATGGTCCCAGCGTCCTGGGATCGAGTCCCACATCGGGCTCCTTGCTCGGCAGGGAGCCTGCTTCTCCCTCTGCCTCTGCCTCTGCCTGCCACTCTGTCTGCCTGTGCTCGCTCGCTCTCCCTCTCTCTCTGACCAAAAAAAAAAAAAGAAGAGATTAAGACCTAGATTAGAAAACTGTTATAAAGAGTAAACTTCCGTGATGGATGTAAAGACCCTGGCAAATAATAGTCACTTGATAAATATTAGTTACTTTCTCATCTTTTTATCTATTTCAGTGGGAAAATTTATTTTGCCTTTATTAGCTAAATAATGTCCTTTCTTTTCTATTTCAATTCTGTGAGAAAATGTAGATGTCTCACACAGCTTTCTCTTTTCATAATCGTTTCTGAAATCAAATGCATTTGGGACATTTCTTTGATTTCTAAAATGTACTACTCTCAATGGTTACATCAAGGGGGGAAAAAACGCCTGCTATCATACTTACCAAAAGCTATTCATTTTGTTTCTTACGATTACCTTATTCACTACATTACAGAGAAAAGTCTACCACAATGTCATTTTAACAGAAACCTAATTTTAACACTATTAAAGGGACTACAAGAAATTATACTTTAACCCTATTCAATGCCCACATTGGCAGCAAACCTACTAAAAAGCATTTTTAACAGCCAAGTTTTTGTATTCACTGCTCAAGTTTCCCATTCACTGACCACACCAATTCAGTACTGACTTCTTGTTATTCTTCATTTTGTTTGGAAACTAGGAATTTGTTCACACTACTTTCCTCTGACATGCTTGGTTCATTTTCTTCTAGTCCTTTCACTGGTATGCTCAGTCTCTCTTCCTCAGCCTTATTTGATCAAGCATCTTAAAACCAAAGCATACTCAAATTTCCCCTCTATCTTTATAAAATTTTGCAAGGTAATCCAAATTCTGATTTTACAGCAAAAAACCTGCTTTGCTTTTTCTGGCATTTCATGAAATACTCTTTATCCAAACACATTGTAGGGCAACAAAATTCTTGTAACTGTCAGCAGCTGATTTATATTCTTTCTTTCAACACATTTATGAAGCTTCTCTACGTGATTCGCATGCTCTGGAGAACGCAAAGAGGCATGAACTGGGATTTGTGACCTCAAGAAACTTTTGATCTATCTGGGATTGGTGATATGAATAGAAGACTATGATATATCCTCTAAAGTGTTTAGTGCTTTAAGAGAGAAAACAATAGTAAGAGCAATAATAATGACATTAGCTAATTATTAGGCACTTACTAGATGTTATCAAGCACTGTACTAAGTGTTTTATACACATTATCCCCTTCAGTCTTCACAAAAGTCTTTCCTGGGAGGCACTATTATTATTCCTGTTCTACAAATGGGAATACAGAGCTTTCTTAGAGAAAATATGTATATCCTCCCCAACATCCTGGAGCTAGGAAGTGACAAGGCCAGGATTTGCCTTCTGTGTTTTAAAAAGGTACAACCTATAAATAATGATCTCGTGGGGCTTAAAGAGGGAGAGGTGAGAATGACTGAGAGGTCTAGGAAAGTTTTATGTAGGCAGTAGGCCAAACAAGTGAGTCTTGAAAGATGGAAGGGTTTTTTTGTTGTTGTTGCTTGTTTTAAATTTTTATTTTTATTTATTTGACAGAGAGAGAGAGAGATCACAAGTAGGCAGAGAGGCAGGCAGAGAGAGAGGGGGAAGCAGGCTCCCTGCTGAGCAGAGAGCCCCATGTGGGGCTCAATCCCAGGACCCTGAGATCATGACCTGAGCCAAAGGCAGAGGCTTAACCCACTGAGCCACCCAGGTACCCCGAAAGATGGGAAGGGTTTTAAGAGGAAAAGGGGAAAGATGGGTAAAAGTATTCTGCACAGAGAGAACACGGGTGCAACAGGTAAAGGTATATGGATCACGGCAGGTCCTGAAGTAGCTGAGCCGGCACAGGTGATGACCGAAAGGGAACAGGGAGCCATCGGTATGGATAGGGTCAGGAATATGACATGACTTCATCTGGCGGGCAACACAAAGCCACTTCAGCTGGACAGTGAGAGATGGCATGGTAAAATGGGCGCTGACTTGAAGGGAAAGGAATAGCCATGTGTGGAGGAGGAGGGATCCAGTCTCCTTAACTAAGTGGGTGTCCTATGGTAGCAAGCTAACTTTGTCAGTCCTTTCTTCCTTTTGATTCTTCTTCTTTTGAGTCCGAATTGGATTATCCCTGGGAGTTGAGACAGGAGTCTGCACAACGCTGAGCAGGAGGAGGGGACTGGGTGCAAAATAAATAAAAGTGGAGAGCTCATCCCCCAGCCAGTGCCGAGCTGAGCAATGTACGCATGCGGTCTATGGAAGTCCTACAGGGAGAATCATTGGGAAACGGGCACCAGATCATAAGGTTCATGATTCTTTTGGGCAGGAATCTTGTCTTACTCATTTTCTTCATCCCCATTCTTGTGCTTTTGTGGAATGAAACTGTGTTGAGGAGTGGACCCGAAGAAGAATGGAGAAAACGATGGTGGAAGAGGAGTAAATTTCAACATAGAACTGATGGGTGAACCACAGCAAATCAGTTTTTGAACCAAGAACAAGACATTGAAAATAACACAAGTTTCAAATCCGGGTGACTGGGAGTGAGAGAGCGGTGAGATGAATAGAGAAGAGGGTTTCTTACTTTTAGGAACTTCGTTATTCTTGCTCTTATTTTGGTCTGGTCTGGTTTGGTTTGGGTAAGAAAAAAATAGAAGTCAAAATATAAAAGCAGGGGCACCTGGGTGGCTCAGTGGGTTAAAGCCTCTGCTTTCGGCTCAGGTCATGATCCCAGGGTCCTGGGATCGAGCCCCACATCGAGCTCTCTACTCCGCGGAGAGCCTGCTTCCTCCTCTCTCTCCCTGCCTGCCTCTCTTGCCTACTTGTAATCTCTGTCAAATAAGTAAATAAAATCTTTAAAAATATATATATATGAGCAAAGTCATATTAGGAAATTGAATCTACTCTATCAATGCTGACAATAAACTGAATAAATACTCCCCACCCCAAAACTGTCAGATAACCACCTAGATAGCAAACCTTAGATCTAATTCGTCAATGACCCCTGACATCCCCACAATGATGGGCACAAATTGGTCTCCAATGAATATTTGTTAAAGCCTGAATCAGTAACTATATCAAACATGCAAAACATTTAGAGATTTGCTAATGCATAATATTCAAGATACTCTATAGTGACAATTTGCACATCTGCTTTCTCTTCTACTGCCCTCAGCAGGTATGCTGCTTTCTCTTCAAATGCCTGCCCCATCCTCAGTCCTTCACTCGTGGCACATAACCCTAACAATAACTTCACAGAAGACTACCAGGTCATCAGGAAAGAACACTCTCAGATTTCCCACTCACAGATGAATCTATAGCTCAATCCACCCTGAAGATTTTCTTCTTCCCCAACCAGGAACCTGGGGGTCACTACAGACTTCAATACAGGATTCTACTGCCTTGGCTGTTCTCATTTCCATACTCCTCACCCCTCTCACCATCCCCCTGCTTTTCAGTTGCCCAAATTTGGGCACGAAATATTTCCTTTTCCTTTGGAATATTGCAATAGCTTCATGATGACAATACTGCCTCCTGTTTTGTACATCTCCAAACCATTATCACAATGATTTTTCAAATAAAATGTGATCTTCTCTATCTTTCTCCTCCCCGTTCTCTCTTCTCTCTTAAATTTTTCAGAGCTATACCATTGTTCTTACCAGCCTTTAAGGCACAGCCTACTCATCAAGACTTCTATGACACATTGCTTCACCAAGGGTACCACGTAAAACTCCCCCATTGCATCATTTTAAAATATCATTTATTGAGTATCTACTAAAGGCCAAATATCATACCAGCCAATAGCTGTATATTTCAAGTGTCCTTGCTTTTTGCCCAGAAAGCCCCTCCTCATTTTCTCTAACTCTCCTACTCATCTCCCACTCCAGCCAAACAATGCCTCTTTCTTTAGGAAACTTTCCTTAAAACTTAGATAAGCCTCATAGCGCTTGTGCTCAATTCCCTCATAACATTTGAAAGCTAAAATATACGATAGTTAAAGGTTTGGACTTTGGAGTCAGGTTGCCTCTGATTAATCCTGGCTCTACCTTTTACTTGCTGTCACATCTTGGGCAAATCATTTACTCTCTATAAATCAGTTTCCTCCTCTGTTAAATGGGCCTGAAAGTGATTTGCCAGTAAAATCTCCAGCAGGATCTGGGACAGTACTCAGTAATCAAACCAGTATTTCTGTAGTGAAAGTATGACTATTCATTTCACGTTGGATAAACAAAGATGAGAAATAGCATACCACCAGATTAAATTTTGCTTCCAAACGAATTTTAAAAATAAACATTCAACTTCTAGAGCTGTCTGGTTTTTGGAGTTCAGAACTGTATGTAAGGGATTGTTGCACTACATGTTCTTCATGGAGTTGCAAGGGCTAACCGAGGTGATGCAGGCAAAGCACTTAGAACGATGTTTCATGAGTTATCAGACGAGGCCTTATCACACGGTCGGGGATTACTCATGCTCTCGCCCAACTTCTCTTAGTCAGTATATTCCTTGAGACAGAGAATTTTTATTAGAGACCTTTGAATCCCCAGTTCTTGCCATAACACCTGACACATTTTGGGCACTTGCTAAAAGTACATGAGTGAATAATAGGCTTCAATCTAAAAAAAAAAAAAAAAAAAAAAAAAATCAACTCTTCCAGTTTCTCAGAGTATTTCACATTTTACATTGTATCCACCCCAAGTCCGTGTACCATGTCTGGGATTTATCATTTAGAGCAGTACCTATGCAAGGCTTAAGACACCATGATACTTAACTTCACCAAAGAAAAAGTTCACACTCGTTGCTCCTATGTTCTCATGTCAGTGCTCCCCCTAAATTTGGTAAGAGGCATGTTCTTCCATTTATTTAGATTTATTGAAAAGAAAAGGACAGGTGTTCATTAAGCTAGTGAAAACTTCTGCTGGAAAAAAAAAAAAAATCATCCCCACCTAATACCATGTGATCCATGCTTTCACTGAAAGCTCTTAAGGCCTGCTCTGCTTTAATACCCACAAGAAACTCCAATAAGATTAAAGAGTATATTTAACAAACTATACCAGAACAAGTGTCTCAAAAACAACATATCATATAAAAAGGGAATTTTTAAAATATAAAATTAATGGGGTGCCTGGATGGCTCAGTTGGTTAAGCAAAGACTCTTGATTTTAGCTCAGGTCATGATCTCAGGATTGTGAGATCGAACCCCATGTTGGGCTCCATCCATGTTGGGCGTGACGTCTGCTGAAGATTCTCTCTCTCACCCTCTCCCATGCCCCATTCCCCTCTTTTTCTTTCTAAAAATAAAAAATAAATAATAAAATAAAATATAAAATTATCTAGGAAAAACAACCACAGTATCTCAACCTAGACAGCCTTCCCACTGCAGTTTCAGATGATCTTAGAAGATTTCCACAGTTGGATCTGTGGAATCAGAATCAGAATCAGGTATTCTGACCATTCATCTTACAGAAAACAAAATGATTCCTCAATTTTTTTTTAAGATTTTATTTATTTATATGGCAGACAGATCACAAGCAGGCAGAGAGGCAGGCAGAGAGAGAGGAGGAAGCAGGCTACCCGCTGAGCAGAGAGCCCGATGTGGGGCTCGATCCCAGGACCCTGGGATCGTGACCTGGGCTGAAGGCAGAGGCTTAACCCACTGAGCCATCCAGGTGCCCCTGATTCCTCAATTTTAAAGTGTTGGGACTATGGGACAAAGAAAATCCATCAACCTTTTCACTCTGTGGCTTAACTTTTAAAATGAGCTTCATTACAAAAATCTATCTCTTAGAGCATGCTATTTGAGTCTCTACCACAGCAAAACACAAGACAGGAGACTGTTTTCCAGTTGGAACAATTATATATATTGTTTTTTTGTAACCTTGATAAAACATCAGATATGGATATCTTCCATGAACTTCTATTTCAAGCTTCTGTGTATACTGTGTACAGTGCATTTAATTATCTTTGACATTTTAGAGCTAATACCTTTTAATATTTCTAATTGGAATAATGCTTACTGATATCACAAATGTGTCAAGTTCTATGCTTAAGAGTTGTGATTGTGGGACGCCTGGGTGGCTCAGTTGGTTGAGCAGCTGCCTTCGGCTCGTGTCATGATCCCAGCGTCCTGGGATCGAGTCCCACATCGGGCTCCTGCTCGCCGGCGAGCCTGCTTCTCCCTCTGCCTCTGCCTGCCATTCTGTCTGCCTGTGCTCGCTCTCTCTCTGACAAATAAATAAAAAAAATCTTTAAAAAAAAGAGTTGTGATTGTTATAAGATAAGGCAGAATCCTCTTCCTGAAGATATTTAGAGATGTTGTTTCCTCACAAAAAACAATATACAGGGTGCCTGGGTGGCTCAGTGGGTTAAGCCTCTGCCTTCAGCCCAGGTCACGATCCCAGGGTCCTGGGATCGAGCCCCACATCGGGCTCTCTGCTCAGCAAGCAGCCTGCTTCCCCCTCTCTCTCTGCCTGCCTCTCTGCCTACTTGTGATCTCTCTCTCTGTCAAATAAATAAATAAAATCTTTTAAAAAATACACATAAGTGTATCTCTTTATGTGTGTGCATATAGATGTGTGTGCATGAATATATCATATAAGAGTATTGTGTGTGTACATGTACATGTATGTTTGTACCTCATTTCTCCGCACTGGGTATGTACAGGTGTTAGGTAGCAAGATGGGGACTCATTTACACCTGTGTTTTGTTTAGTTCTTGAGAGACCGGAACCAATTTAGGAGTATAGCAAAATCTTTTTTCTGTCATTTAGAAAGCCGCCTTTTCTAAGATCCAAAAGGATTTTCTCTTCTGGCAATATGGTTAGAGTGCCTCTTCTCTTTATGTTATATTCTTTTCAAGAGTTTGAAATGGCTTTTACTCTAAACCTCATTCTGAATCACTCACTTTTCCTTGATGAGTTTCCTTCAAATGCAGTGATTCTTTTCTCTCTGTTTCTCACCAAGGGGGCTCTTGCCCCAGGAATCATCGAAAGTGTTCAGAGGAATTGGAGAAAGACTTTCATCTGCCAATCTGTCATCATTCACCTTCCCCGAGTAGCGTGCATCCCACCTCAACAAGCTGACAGACAACTCTTCCCTTCTCCTTATACCTATTACTTGTCCTCTGGGAGCCAGATCAGATTGCTGCCTGGCTCTGAGTAGAAATTTGACCTCAAGACCGGAAGATGGATAGCTCGGGGAACAGCAGCACAGGAACAAGTGAGGAAGAATCCTGATCCTACCTGTCCTTACCTGCCCTTCTCTTTTTCCTATGCATCTTCTGACATCTCGACTTCCTGCCCTTGCTTCCAAATCATAAGCTTTACTGACCCTGCTCTCCAATTTACTCATCCCACTTTCTTTTATTCTTCACAGTAGCAATTAAAAGTTTTTAAAAAATTGTAACTCATGATCTTCTCCCCGACTGCAAGTGTGTATTTTAATTACAATCAGCAATGTCCTGCTCTGGGGAAAACATTGGCTCTTTGTACTCATGGCTCTCATTCTTCCCTCCTCTAATTATGCCCAGCACCTCCCTCATCTCTGCCTTCTTCCCTCCCGTCCCTCCTCTGGGGGACCTCGATCTGGTACAACTGGCACAGAAACATACGGAAAGGCTCCTGCTTTATGTGTTATTTAAATAGGTTCCATTTATCTTCCCACAAATGATAAAGATCCATTCACTCACTCAGAATGTCCCTTTAAGATAAAGTGGGACCGAGGAAGATGGCAAGGGACAAAATGGAAATATTCACCACGACCGAGGGAGAGCTGCTGGTGCCAGTAGCAGCCTGGGCCTCCATGGCAGACTGACCGAGTTGAGGATGACTACATCTCTGCTGACCGGTTCTGCTTCTCTGTCTTCTCACCTGACTCCGCATTCTCCATCCTCAGCCCATTATACTCCAAGACATGATAAACCCAATATAGACCTAATATAAATTTGTGTCTTCCCGAAGCTCATATGTTGAAGCCTAACCCCCAGTATGATGGTATTAGGCGAGTGGAGCCTTTGGGAGATGACTAGTCACGAGGGTGGAAAGAGACCCCAGAGAGCTCCCTCACCCCTTCCACCACGTGAGGACACAAGAGAAGGCAGTCATCTGGGAACCAGGAAGTGGGCTGTCACCAAACAACAATCTTGCCAGCACCTTCATCTTGGACTTCCCAGCCTCCAGAACTAGGAGGAAGTAAATGTTTGTTTTTTAAGCCACCCACTCTATGGTATTTTGTTACAGCTGCAACAGACTAAGACACACAGTCAAATGAGTATTTGGGAAGTGGGACATGACCATTCTAAAAAGTCCCAGAGCTAGAAAAAAACAGAATGATGGGATCGTAATTGGAAACTTTTGAGAGACAGACTTCTCTAGAAGAGAAGACATAAATCATTCAGCTATATATATATATATATATATATATATATTCATTCCTGAACAACTAAATGTTAGGAAAAATTCAATTCCAATGTTAATCATATATTTATTTTGGGGACAGAAAGAAGCACAGAGATTGACTTGTCCTCTCTCTTTAAATTCCCATTCCCTTGGCTACCTCATCGCTTTCATGGCTCAGCATCTTTGCTTCACCTGGGTTCCCTGTGCTTCCCTCCATCATACCACCGAACACCCTGGATTGCAGCTATTTATTTACCACTCTTTGTTTCTAGGTTATGATCTCCTTCATGACAAGGAAGATGTGTTTTGTTTTTATATTCTAGCAGGCATAACAAAGAACAGTTAGAATCAGCCTTGCCATCGTGGGCACCAATCAACTCCCTAGCCATCCCTACACATCTAAGTCAAGATAGAATGTGTATTTGAAGTGCAAATACAGCTTTGAAAGGAGATTGCCAGCTCTCTAGTCAGACGTAGTATCACCACCATGCTTTCTGCACATACCCTTGCTGTACTCCGAGCGCTTGGCAGTGCTTGACTAGAAATTAATGCTCCTTCCATGTTCATTGATTGAATGTTTTCAGGCATAAAAAAGAAATCAGTTTGGCATGGTCTACCAACAGAAGAGAAAACTCCATCTAGAATGTTATAAGAAGCTCCTGGCCTGAATGCTGAATACTTGTAACAAAAGGCTTTCTTCAGGTTTAACTGGATTTATACTCCTGAACTCTCCTCTCTCTGCCCCATTCAATGATTCTAGACAAAAATACCTAGAAAAATATTCATTATTCTGTGTTTAATCACACCCAGCAACACATTATCATATCTCAGTCTTTCCTGAATTGGGTTCAAAACTCAAGTTTGCTGGCACAAATGAAGTTACCATTTTCTCCTTCCCTGAAATTATTCCTGTCAATTCTCTATTATCTAAGTAAAATGGAACTCAAAGGTAATATTTAAGAAAGAAAAAATGATATCAGAAGAACATCATTTGTAATCATTAATCTTCCCTTGTATCTCTACAAAGTATTTTCCCTATAAGTTTGAAATACCATGACATTTGTAAGTGGCCACACAAATACCAATATATTTGAGAGTACTCTGTAAAATTGCACATACCCACATCTGGCCTTTATTTCATATAGCAGGCCGAATGATTTTTTCAAGACTTAAAATGACCACAATATCCTCTTGCTCTCAACCCTTCCCTGATTCTCTTCATATTCTGGATACAACTTAAAGTCTTTGCTCTGGCCACAGTGTGTCCCAGGGAAGTCATCCTCTACCTCTCGCCCCCTCCCAGCCAATGTGGGTCCAGAACAGTCTGTGTCCCCTGAACAGTCATCACACCTTGCTGGCCCTCCTCTTGAGATGCTATTAACCCACCTACTTTCATGTCCCACTGGCTAATTTTTTGTAGGTCTCTGCTCAGAGGGCGCCCCCTCAGAGAGGCTCTGCCTCGCACCCCCTTCTTACCTGGACTCCTTCTTCACAACACTATTTGTTCTACTCCATGGCATTGTTTGCTTATGTATTTAGAGTCTGTGCTCCTCATTAGAATGTAAGTTTCACAAGGGCAGAGGCCCTAATTTGTTCACTGGTGTTAACTGTGGCACGTAAAAGAGAATTCATTCCCAGGAGAAACAGAATTGTAAAAGGCAAAGTGAGCCTTAGAGGTTGTGCACCCTTCACAAGTATTTTATTGACCACATGAAAACTGAGGCTCAAGGTCAGATGAGTTACTCAAGGTCACAGTTAATAAGCAGAACTGGTTCTTAGTTATATTTACTTCTGGCCCGATAGCCTTTGATTGTAAGAAACAGACATGAAAGAGGGGGGAATGCCCATGCTGACTTCCAACTTCTCAGAAATTCACACTTTTTGTTTTCCAGAAGTCTCTCTATAAAAGCTGTAATAGTTTTTCATCTCAGTTTATTTTTGTTTTCCTCCCATTCGCCAAGAGTAAGTCCTAGTGTGATTTTGCAAATCCCAGAACGTGGAAGCTAGCAGGGTGTGACACTGGTGTGTCCCATGCTCCTCACATTCAGTGGTCTGTAACAGGGTAAATGACCCGATTACCTGCTGTAATTACTGCTGCTGACGATAGTTTCCCTGGTGAACGCTTTATGAAATTCAGAACTGTTTTTCTTGTCAATCCGATCCAAATCTCTGCCTACATATTTTGGGCAATATTTTGCTAAATAAATGGATAAAAATTAAAGCCCAAATCTAAGTGGACATTTACTACTTAGCATAATTCAAGTACCGTGCATGCATTCTGCTTTATCTAATTTTTTTGCATGGAAATGTAAATCTTTTTAACAAAGTTTTGCTTTAAATCAAGAATCTGTTCTCACTTGTTATAAAGCACACAAAATAATTCACAGAAAAATAGATACACCAAAAGAGTCAGAACTGAGTAAATAAAGCATTGGCCAAAATCCTGGTATATAGCAGTCTGGTCAACAAACTCGTTACTTATTTCATTTCAACTATAGACACTTGAGAGTACATACAGACACAAACAATTGTAATACTTGACTGTTCTAAGTTTGGCTGCCAGCCAAAATCCTTCACCAATTACTCGTAGGCTGTCAAAATAAAAAATAAAAATGCAAAGGGACACACTGGTCTGCAGATACAACTTGTTTCATCTTTCTTAAGAAAGCTCAAGTACCAAATTCCCATTCTAAGGCCGGGATTAGCAGACTGAATACCTTAAATTTAGTATTAAAAAGCATCCTACTTAGGAGAAAGTAGCACAGATTCTTTTTGCCAGCACAGTCAAGGAACACACTCCTTCCTCCCCTGGAGAATACCAATATGTTAACAAAAGTACATTAGCAACCAGATGATTTTGATTTTGCAAATAAGTGGTCCCTGGTTTAATGATGCAATATATTCCTGGAAACCATACAAGAAGGCCGATTATCATTAAATGGAACTAATCATGTTCTTATTGGCTTCACATGTTCTACCATGGTCTGGCATCATCAGCAGAAACCAAAGAATAAATGGGTGAGGAGGTCAAAAGCAAAGGACGTGTGATAATCAATTTTGAATGTGCTCAGTGTGAAAAGAGGACTGATATGTAATTCAAGTACACAGTGACTGGGAACAGTGGTCTTTATTCCAGAGCGACACAAAAGAATCGGACCCACCTGAACTTTTCGATTTAATATTCTTGTTCTTTGTAACAAATTAGGGCAGCTAAGTGCTATCCAAACCTCAAGATGGAAGCACTACATGAATATCAAGAATGATGAGTCAAGATAAGGATATAAATCTCTGTATATACAGTAATGTACTCAGAGGAGAAAATTTTCCATTTTAAAATCTAACAACATGCAATGTTAGTTAATGATACAATCAGTGCTGGAGAATCCCTTTTGCAAGTGAAAGCCGAGGAAAATCAGTAAATCCTATCTTAAATTCTATCTGAATTTTTTAGACTCTGCTGTTATCCAGCGGTTGCTAAAGAACTGCAGTATACCCAACCATGAGGGAGACGGTGGTAAACCATTCAGCTACTTCCCACGTGACACAATCAAGGTCAAAATGCAGTCTCATGCAAGCCGAGACGGAAGTGACTACATCTGTCATTCCCATTTCCAATCCCACTGTACCTATATTAACTCTCGTCTGAGAAGCGCCCTCAGTTATTGGTCAGCATTTTGTTTCAGGCTGTTTGGAACTGCTAATTTCCCTACCTGTGATGTTCCTCTGTGGGCTCTTCCTCCCTTGTGACCCCAGCGAGGCCTTATCTGATCACATAATCTAAGTAGGGCCCCAATGCTGGTATCAAAAACGTAGCTTCCTAGCAAACAGCCTTTGATAACACTCATCCACTTGTTAGTTTTCTACTCCTCTACCCCCTGGACGGTAAAGTCCACCCAGAATTGTGTGACTACCTCTGTGCCCATGCCAGAGCAGGCTTTCAAGATATGAGCTAGATTAATGTCTCCTTCTGACCAAAGGGCTTTCCCCCCACCCATGTCTTTTATCTCACTTCATAACTTGAAGTTTTCTAGGACTGGAGACTAGTAAATATGCAGTTGAGTGCTAAGATGAACAGCTTCGCCATTCAGTATAGAATAACTGTATAAGATCAGGCTTCTATTTGAATGCAGTTACATTTCAAGAGACATGATATTTTATAAAGCATATCTAAATTTGGATCAAAAAAGATTCCAATAATATAATTTCATTCTACTGTATTAATTTTACTTACGGGCGAGAACTATTTCTACAGAAATAGACTAAATTACAACTTTCAAATTGATGTATGAAAGGGTATAATTTCAGTTTCAGCATATTAACAGAGTCCACCGTAAAAGCAAAATAACAGATTAGTGGAGTTTAGTGTTATCTTTAAAAAAATCACTTGGAAATCATTCAGAAGAGTCAGAAAAACAAGTTTATTGAAGATATATTTCCTATTGATGGGATTATCTAGTCATAGACTTAGCTGAAATCAGATTGATGTTTAGAGGATTAAAATATGAGGACCCAGTTACAGAAATCCTGTGTTTAAGAGTAGGACACAGGGTTGTGTTGTCCTGCAGTAATGAATCAGGGGCGACAGCATCACAAAGACGCCAGAGGCCAGTTGGTTTGGAAATGTGCATTTGTCACCTTCGTAGTTACATTACTAGAAGGTCTTCATGGACTGACTCAGCATTTCAAAGATGGATTGGGCACATACAATGAAATAATACATGGAAACTGGCACTTCTGGGTTAAAAGGTTATTTTCCTCATTCATTCTTATGAATAGTATGGTAATTGAATAAAAACGCAGGCTGAAAATATTTATTAGCAAATCTCTTCCCCCAGACATCAGCAGCAGCCACATAGGCTGTCTTGCATTATCTTCTATTTGCCAACATTGTCATACATTTCAACTACACTGCAATTGTTATTTCCTAACCTAGACCTAGGAGTACATGAAGGTTTTAGAATATCAGTTTCTTCAGAAATTTCTCTCTTTTTTTAAATTTGGGATCTTTTTTATTTTTATACACATGATAAGGTTTTACACCAAGAATAAGTCCATGAAAAAGTACAAATTTACATTCATGATGAATGTTAAAAAAATAGAAATTTCTTTTCTAACCTGCCTTTGTCCTTCTGGAAAGTTTCCCATAAACAGTACTGACTCAACAAAAAAAGTATCTTTTAAAAAGACAGGCCTATTGATTACATGTTATAATAAATAGTGAAGCACAGACACATGGTCCTATGTTACTAATAGCCACATTCATTATGTTGAGGTTGGTTCATTATCCATACAACACCAATACTTACATGCATATTTTACATATTTAACATTCTACTACTTTGGGTATATATAATTTATACTGGTATAATCAAATAGAGTTGGTATGACCACGAAAATGCCTCATCATTTGGCTGGCATTTATATTCAAGCTTATGTTTAGCTACTTGTTGAACTTTTACAGTATTTGAAATACCATAACATGTAATTTCCTTTGTCCTTTGATTTAATTTTCACAACCCTCTGAAATAGGTATTGGTGTTGTTATTTCCACTTTCAGATGAGGTAAATGAGGCATAAAAAATTCATCTAAGGCTATAGACTTTGAATTGGGGGAGCTAATATTCAAAGTCAAATCTGTTGAATTCTTTTTTTTTTTTAATTTTTTAAAAGATTTTATTTATTTGTCAGAGAGAGAACAAGCACAAGCAGGGGGAATGGCAGGCAGATGGAGAAGCAGGCTCCCCAATGAGCAAAGAGCCTGATAGAGCACTCGATCCCAGAACCCTGGGATCACAACCTGAGCAGATGCTCAACCAACTGAGCCACTCAGGCACCCAGATCTGTTGAATTCCAAGTGTGAGCTTCTAAACACTCAAATAAGTTAAGACCTAATCAATCTAATTATCTTCTTTCTTGAAATGTTATCTTATGAAAAGTAAATATGCTACCTCTTAACAGTCCCAGCCATATGGCCACACTGTGGATTTGGTTACCACAAGGCACTATTCCAATATTGAAGATTTTACAGTCAGTGTTTCTTGTGGGTTTCACTCTAGAACCATCCTTTAAAGCAAGGATCATGTCCTATTTAAGGGTCCCAATTTAGGATGAGGTTTAACTAACATACATCAACAGGAAAGTCATAATGAAGAAACTCATTAGGAATAATAAGTGAGGAAAGAGTTATTTTTATAAAAAGGATACTCCCAGAGATTAAGTAGTTTTATGCACATTTTTTTGAGTATTGTTGAATGGAACCAAGTTTAGACATGTCCTGTGTTCCAAGGAGCAAAATAAGATTGGCCTAGTCAATGATTCAGAAACACAGTATTTATTCCATGATAACTTCATTTGTATCAGCCCCCTTGCCTAAAATCCCCTCTTCTCACCCAATTTACCCAAATTATATCATTTCTGAAAGACCTAACTCATATTCCATCACTTTAACAAAAATAGTCCTGATCGAGACAATCCCCATTGAATTCCTCATCCTCAAAATTCCTAGGAAATATTATATAGGCTTCTTTTGAGTTCTCTTTTTTGAAAAGATTTTATTTAGGGGTGCCTGGGTGGCTCAGTGGGTTAAAGCCTCTGCCTTCAGCTCAGGTCATAATTCCAGGGTTGTGAGATCGAGCCCTGCATCGGGCTCTCTGCTCAGCAGGGAGCCTGCTTCCCCCCACCCTCTACCTGCCTCTCTGCCTACTTGTGATCTCTGTTTGTCAAATAAATAAATAAAATCTTTAAAAAACAAATATTTTATTTATTTACTTACTTATTTGAGACAGAGAGAGAGAGTGAGAGAGAGAGTGAGCGTGCACAGTGGGGAGGAGGGTCAGAGGGAGAGGGAGAAGCAGACTCCTTGCTGAGGAGGGAGCCTGATGCAGGGCTTGATCCCAGGACCCTGTGATCACGACCTGAGCCAAAAGTAAATGCTTAACAACTGAGCCACCCACGCACCCTTTGATTGCTCTTATTTCCTATAAAAACTTTCAAACGAAACTCTTTGAGAATGGGACTTGTATCTTTTGAAAATGAAAACAGATTATCTATAAAAGTTACTTTAAGTAAGTAAGTTAATAAAGTAGTAAAAGCAAAAGATCCCCACACTATGGGAAAACACACTTAAATATCCCATGGATAAAGAAAGAATCCCAATGGAAATTATGAAATGCTTAGAATTAATGATATATAAAATACTATATATTAAAATTTGTGGGATGTAGTTTAAGTAAAGATTACGTAGAAATTTATAAATTTAAATGCATTCATTGAAAAAAACATGGCTTTCAAAACAAGCAGACATGGACCAGTATTTATTAGTAGTGTAATTTTAGGCAAGCTACTGAATATTCCAGTGCTTCACGCTCATCACTTATGCAATAGGGCTCATAATACCAAATGTATTATGTTGTTTTGAAGATTAAATAATAAATGTAAAACATTTAGAACTATGCTTGATACATTGGAGGAATTATTTTTTAATATTATCACTACTTCCACTTAAAAAACCAAAGAAAACCCTGAAGAGATAAATAGAACCGACATTTTACCAATGGCATTAATACATTTAAGGGGAGAAAAAAGTAGCTACACCAGTTTGCATTCCTGCCAACAGATTTTTAAGTACAGAGAACAAACTGATGGTTACCAGAGGGGAGGTGGGTGGGAGGATGGGGGGAATAGGTGAAGGGGTTTAAGAGTACACTTATGATGAGCACTGAGTAATGTATAGAAGAGCTGAATCACTGCATTGTACACCTGAAACTAATATTACACTGTGTGTTAACTAAATGGAATTTAAATAAAGATGTAAAAAAAATTTAAGTGTTAATAAACAGGTAAGAAGAAGCCTATGGAAAAAAATAATAAAGGGGAACTAAAGAATGTCTGCATTAAACCTGTATAAGAGAAACTGGAGGAAGAAGAATTTGCTATCTTCCTCCTTCATTATTTGGAGCAAGAACACACTGACCAAAATACACCAGTATCCCAATCTCCTTAGAATATTCTTATTAATTCTTGTTGCTCTAACTATAATTCCATTATCCCTGCCCTTATGGTACCAAAGAAGAATGCTGTACCTCGGTCACAGAGAGCAACAGTCTTCTTGACTATACTGGCAGAAGGCACTACCAGTGAAAATTGTGTGTGTAAGACACTCAGAATAGGAAGAATAGGAAAGAGGATAAGAAAATAGAGGAAAAAAAATATATGAGTCCATAATGAAGTAGGGGGAAAAATATGCAGATAGACAAAATAAAAGTTACAATGGTTTGGTTATTATGGGCCCAGAGGCAAGGGCAACAGTATAATGTGCCAGAAAGATATGAGCAAAGGGATTTAAGGTAGGCATTTAGGAGGTCACTGATGATTTCCATGGGAGCAAATTCAGAAGAGGAGAGAAAAAGCCAGTTTAGAAGAGTGAGTAAATGGCAAAGTTCTGGCAAAGCCAAGTATTAAACCGTATTCTTCACAGATTTTATGAGTTAGCTAGAGTAGGGACCGCTCCATCCTATAGAATGTCAAATCCATAGGCACAATTTTACCAGAGTGATTAGGAGTAAGTCAGGGGAAGAGAGAAGTCACAAAATGTAATATATACCTACTTAAACACTTTTAAGTTAAAAATATATAAATGGATATTTACTCATCAGTCTTGAATGGCGGCCAAGTCTTTTGCTTTGAGTTTCTTGAAGTGTACCTTTTATAAATCACACCAATTCTGTATTCTGTGGGAGTTCAGCTTTAATTTATTTAAAGTGGAGTGAGAAATTAAAGACACCTGCAGAGCAATCTGAAGAAGGATTTCAAGGATTTTTCCCAATGTTTTACAGTTCTCTTACCTCTACCTAATTTGGTAACACATTTAAGTGGCTTGACTCAACCAAGTGTTTCCTATATATTCGACTTACTTTTTTTTGGCGTGAAACATCACTCTTTTCGAAAAATATTAGCTTATTTGGTGGGTTGCTTAAGTTGTGATGGGTTAAAAGTGTTACTGTATAGGGAAAACTGCTAGCTTTCTAAATTCCACACGCATACCATCCCTATACAATTCTTTACCCTAAGGGAAAATGCACTCAGGTATAATAAGAGGTTGTCTGCTGAAAAGCTCTACCTTAAAATAAATCTATTAATTGACCACATAGCCTATATTTAACTGATGCTGATCCAATTCCTTCTTATACGACTTATAGAACTACTTTAAATAAGAAAATGTAGGTGAAACACTGAAACTGTGAAGTACTTATAAAAGTAAGGCTGATTATTATTAAGGAGAAGAAAGATTTATACCACTTGTCATTTAGTTTTAACCCTTCTGTTTACCTAGCAATTGTTTATTGACCGTCTATCATATACCAGCCATTGCTAGACACTGGACATACAATCATGAAAACACAGACACATTTTCTACACTTGCGAAGCTTACAATGAAGGACTCAAACAGAGTGCCACAGTGAGAGTTATCAAGAAAAGTTTTGGATGTTTTAAGAATAATATGGTAGGCCAATATTAAATTGAGTGGTTCTAGATAACCCTTTAAGATCTGGAGAATGGGTTACAATCAGTCTAGCAAAAACAGGAGGAAGAATTGTTGCAAGCAGAAGGAACGGGATGGGCAAAGCCCCAAATGTAGGCAAGAACCTCATGAATCGGAGGCCTGAAGAAAAGCTGCATGTCTAAAGTGAGGTGTGACAGCGAGATTGGCATGAGATAAGGCTGGAATGGTAGGCCTACGCCAGATCATGCAGGACCCTTTGGGATGCATTAAGAAATGTTGTATTTTTTACTCTAAGATCAATGGAAAGCCACAAAAAGGTACTAATGATTTTTTAAAAATCACTGTGCGGAGAATGGGTTGGAATAGTGCAAGTATGGAAGCAAAGAGGGCATTAAAGGATGGGACATGGGACATGGAGATACATGGAGAGAGACAAAATATATTTAGGGTTGAAACTGATAAACTTGCTAATAGATTATTCTATTAGTTTGGGGTGGGGAAGAAACAGGAGGCATAAGAGAGATCAAGATTCAAGCCTCCATGAGGATTAAGCCCTATTTATACCCTAGCGGCAAAAGAGAAGAGCAGATATGATTGCAAATAATGACAAAAACAGATAAACCAACATCTGTCTATATTTGCCTGATATTCATGAACCCGTGCGAACTAACCCCTTCGCAGCTTTGTCTCAGCCACTCGATCACATCCCATTCCTGACACACACAGAGACCATCCTGAGTTGAACTGGGTCACTTGCTATTTCCTGATAAGGGTTCGAGTTCCTTTATTGCCAACTCCCCTTTTTATTTTATTTTTTTTTAAAGATTTTATTTATTTATTTGGCAGACAGAGATCACCAGTAGGCAGAGAGGCAGGCAGAGAGAGAGGAGGAAGCAGGCTTCCCGCTGAGCAGAGAGCCCGTTGTGAGGCTCGATCCCAGGACCCCGGGATCATGACCTGAGCTGAAGGCAGTGGCTTTAACCCACTGAGCCACCCAGGCGCCCCGCCAACTCCCCTTTTTAAAAACCACTCTCCTTCCTGGCTATCTTGACATCTTACTTATTCTTCACAATCACTATGTCCTGACAATGCTCAATCTAGAAAAGAGTCACGTTTGACTCCTCCCTCCCCCTCCTTCTGTACAACCCATATATCACAAGTCCTGATGAGTCCCCCTCAAAGTGTCAATCTGTTTACTTTTCTCCATTTCCAAGGCTATCACCCTGGGCAGGGTCATCATTATCCTCTGCCTACAAGAGTCTCCTAGCTGTTCCTTCCAATTCCACTTTCACCTCAAACCAAACCATTCTCCAAACAGGCTTACAAGCATGTCTTTAAAACATAAATCAGATCGAGCCTCTCCTTTGCTTAAAACACTCCACAGCTTCTATGATGCCTAGATTAAAACCCAAACACTTCCCTTGGTTTAAAACTGCATGATTTGGCCCTACCCTATCCTTTATTCTTTCCTCATGACACCTTCTTTTCCCCTCAATATGCTACAAGCCTGATACCTCTTTTCAGTCCCTCCAACACATTAACCTTCCCCTAGCTGACAGCAGCTCGATATGCCTGGCAATCATTATCTTTTCTCTAGTAGCTATCTCCCAACGGAAGTTATAAGTTCTTTGGGGTCAAGGACTAATTTATATAGTTTATTACTCAAAACCCATGCTCGATAAGTATGTGCCAATTGTTTCACAAATATGAAAGGGTTAAAAGACAATTTTCATGAACTTTCAAGCTATCATCATCATCACCACCATAGTTCTAATTTACTGGATACTTCTTATGAACCAGGAACTATATGAAACAGTTTTCACTGAGTCTACAACCACCTCACCAGGTAGAAGCTGTTCTCCCAATTGTAATAATCATGATATAACTAAGGCTGAGAGGGCAAATATCTTGCCCATTGTTATTCAGCAATTAAATAAGAGAGCTGGGATTTTAACCCTGATCTGTCTGTTTCTACAAACAATCAGTTATTTTACCAACCTGAATGATTAAGAGCTTTAAATGAAGGACTTAATTTTTCTCTAACTTGGGCAAAAAAACATTTTAACAATCCAAAATGTGTAAAATCAGTACATGTGTGATCGGTTTCTGCATTCTCTACATTGTTTAGATATCTTATGCTGATAATGCACTGCTTCAGTTGCTATTTTGGGAACATGGTTGCCTAGCAACAAGCATTATCAGACTGAATGATATTCCAGATTGTATTTTGTTATATATAGTTAACATAGTATTCATAGAGAAATATCTGAGGAACGACGTGAACAAATTTAGTGCAGCGTATTATAGAGCAGGGACTCTACGATAAAAGCATAAACACGACGGCAGAAGCTTTTCTGTTCAGGAATGCTTTAGTTTCCAAATACTTTCAAGTTATCAAATGTATTTGGAATCCAACATGGCCGGGGGTGACAACAAGGAACTGAGGATGGTAAAATTTTAAAATCGAACCAATTAGGAGTAGGAGGGTTGGCGAGAACTAAGTTTACTTTATAAAGGGGGAAAAAACTGCTCCACAGATACCAGATCCTATCCAGAATTCTCACAGCTACCTTCTCTTGGAACCAGATGTAACTGAGAAGGAACATATGGCTAGCTGCACACAAAGTTATCACCACTAGCAAAACAAGCAAAACAACGCACATATCTGAAAAACAGTGACTTTCATACTACCATCTTCTTACATGAAAAATAAATTAGTGGGGAAAATACGGGTATGTAATATGTATCCAAAGCATGAACCAGGAACAAGGTGAAAGGATCTCAACTCCTTGTCAACTAAATCACATTTCTCTTCCCTCAGTTTATTTATTAAAACATTCTATTTCCAGAAGTAAGTGATGAAGTTAGTTGTAAAATTCAAGCAAATTTACTTCTTGATAAAAAGGGATTTGAACAAAATGCTGGATAATGAGATGATTCACTGTTTTGCAAGACATCTAGTAATCCCACTGTCTGACATAAAGCTCATCTCCCCTGGTGACTTGAGAGGCAACCTAAAACCGTGTTGATTAAAATGCCCCTCTGAGTACTGACGTGTTCTTAAAAAAAAAGGGAGAGAAAAGTAAATTATAATGAAGAGGGAAAGGAAAGAAAAAAAATAATAAGCAGAGTAAGGTGGCAGAATAGAAAGACTCCAGGATTTGCTATCTGAAAAGCTAGTCAAGGGTCTGGTGTTTAAAAATTCTGAAGCCCTGTACCAGTTTAATTTTTGGAATCAAAATTTTCTCCTCTGTGAAATGGAGATAATATTGCCTTCCTTGCCTAATTCACAGATTTCTGTGAAGCTAGAAAAGATCGATCCGTGAGGTCACCATTGCATTTTCTCACAACTTATTTTATGAGTCCCAAAGGATGGGTATGGGCAGAGAGAATAGCTGGTAGTTTATCATCTAGGCAAGGGTTTCCAGATGATTCTTAACTTGATGATTATGCTATCCAACCTGAAAAAGACTTTGAAAACTCGTATAATTTATTAGGAATCAGTGAGAAGAACATCAGCAGCCAAAATAAATAAAAGTGTTAAAGGATATGGGCACACAATTCACAAAACAAAAAGCAATATATATGCATGATGGAGCAATGTTCATATTATAATAAAAGACATTTAAAAATACCAAGATATATCTATCTCTGTATTTTTGTACTTCTGTAAAATTTACAGGTAAAAAAGGAAAAAGTATCAATACAAATCAAAGTTCAGACAACTAGCCTTCTCATATACTGCCAGTGAGAATATAAATTGGTATGAACCCTCAGAGGGCAATTTCATATATATATATATACATATATATATATATCATATTCATATATATTTATATATCTGATATACATATCTTAAGTATTAAAATGTACAGAACTTAAGCCTAAATGCATCCTAAAGAAATTATCAGAGAGGTAAACTCCTATACCACATATTACCTGTGAGACTGACATTCTGAAATTAAAATTTCAACCATAGATGACTAGCTAAATAAATTAGTTTATCTACTTTATAGGATATTATGCCACCATCATAAATTATGTTGTGAAATATTATTGATATATGAGCTTAATAATTGGAAAAGATTAAAAGTATGATAGTATGATTTGAATTTAATTTAAAAAGGTACACATATGTTGCATACACAGATAAAAGAAGAAAACTACTTCTAAAGTATTAACCAGCAGTATCTCTAGCAGATGTGATACTGGAAGATTTTAATCTCCTTCCTCCCTCTTTGGGCTTCTCTGTATTTATTTTACTGGAGACATTTATTACATCTGTATCAGAAAAAAATGACTCATATACAAAAGAAAATGTGTAGCAATATGAAAGCAGCAAATTTAGGGTTTCTTGTAAATATGGTACATTTGAATTCATCAATGTCAAGCTTTTTTGAATGTATGTGTTTGTTTTCCCCTGAAATTCAGTAAGGTTTCTATTGATAAATATTATCTGTATTCATTTTGGTGGGCTGGTTCTATTATATACATAAGGACATACAGATTTTGCAAAATTAAAAAAAAGTTTATCTGTGGGGCGCTTGGGTGGCTCAGTGGGTTAAAGCCTCTACCTTCGGCTCAGGTCATGATCCCAGGATGCTGGGATGGAGCCCCACATAGGGCTCTCTGCTCAGCAGGGAGCCTGCTTCCCTTCCCCTCTCTCTGCCTGCTTCTCTGCCTACTTGTGATCTCTGTCAAATGAATAAATAAAATCTTAAAAAAAAAAAGTTTATCTGTACTTTTAAAAATACTTGGAAGATGTTTTAAAAAGGTTTGAAACATGGGTAAGAGTTTCTACTTGGAACAGCATCAATAAATTCACCAGAAAAAATATAACCTAATCAGGGAAATGCCTGATAGGAAAAAGCAAACTAGGAAGGAATAATACCAGAAAAAGCATTTGGGCTGAAAGTGCCTCAAATTTGCATTTACTACTGATACAAAGGAAGATTCAGCTACTGATAGACTAGGAAGGCAGAAGCTAATACACAGAGATGAACAACCTAATTCTATTCCTCTCCTGGGATAATCTTGGAATAACACATTCAGGTCATTACGTTGCAGTACAAAAGAAAATACAGACATAAGAGGTTTGGTTTGGTAAAGGGTAATAAACATGAGTAAGGAGCTAGCAGGACCGACAGGGTTCACTGTGTGGCATGTGACTGAGTTTAATTTTTCATAATGTATCTGAGAAGTTCTAGACAATGGAGCTAAGAAATGACAAAGAACCATGGCAGCCACCCCCTAGTATTTATAAGGCATACCCTGAACATCTCCTCTCTTGGAACTAGGGAAGTGTGGCACCTGGACGTAACAAAGGAGGAAAAATCTCCATTGAATTCGGGCTCAGCTTTCTGGGGAGCTATTTGATCATCAGTCCTAGGAAGGCACTAATAAACCCGAAAGATATCCCATACCGGAGGAGATAGAGTGTATACATACACAAAATTCCATCTTCCCTCATATACTTTGTATTCCTTATAACTCTAATGTGATGTGCTTTTGATGCTCTTGGTAGTTAATCAACACATATTTTTTTAACAAATTAATGAACCCAGATATCTTCTGATACTCATTTAAATCCCAGAATTGTTCAGGGAACCCGGTGATGAACAAAGCAGAACCAGGAGATATTTTCCCTGCCCTCAAGGAACTTACAGGAGCTAAGGAAAAATAGGCAAGAAGAAAAACACACGGAGGGGGTTGTGTGTATTAGCTTCTGAAGGAAACACAGCAGGTAAAAGGTGGGGGGACCACAGGGCACAGGGAAGAGGCTACTGAGAGTGGACATGCAAGGAATATTTAAGTTAAAACCTAAAAAATAAGGAAGAGCCAAATGTACAAAAGAAAAGGGAGGAAAGCATTTCAAGTAAAAGAGACGGGATATAGGACTGAAGAAGAAAGAGGTTTGGGATTTCTTCCAGGACATAAAAAGAGGCCAATGAGCTAAATATAAGAAGCAAGACACAGAGGAGACGGAGACAAGGTAGGAGAGGTGACATTAATAGGGTGCCTTAGACTTGGATAATGGGAAGGAGACAGAGACAAGGGTCTGGATTTGAAACTTTGAAGACCTAAACAAAGAACGTGTAGATGAATTGAGTGTAGAAGGAATAGGAGTGTCCTCAATACCCATGGCTTTAGCAAAAGTGTGGTGGTTGCGGCCAAATTGGGTTAGATTGGGAGAGAAATGTTTCCCTACACTGAATTCCAATTGCTCCTCGGGTACAGTGATCTCTTCTATAGTTGAATAATACAATAGAATATCATAGTATCTAGTTAGGTATAAGGTATTTTACAGCTGTTGTTGTAGGCACTTCAAAAATGTAGTGTTTTTAATCTTGACAATACCTTTATATAATTGGTATAATTTCTCCACTTTACCAGGAGAGAAAGAGTCTCAGGGAGGTAGATTAAACTGGTTAGTAAGAGACAGGTTTCTTCATACACCCTTCACCTCCTAACTACTAGCCAATGTTTCCCCCATATTTCTTTCCCCCTCGTTTTGCATCCATCCTTATAATTTTATACAAGCAAATGACCAGAGCACATTGTTTATAACTGTTTAGCAATTGTTTTGTCTTTTATTTAGTGGTAAATGAATCTATCTCTACCTCCTCTCAGAGGTTATAAAGTCCCCAAAGGTATAGGTTTTACTTCTATTTGTATTATCCATAGCCCTAAGTACAATCTCCAAATAGCAGTTAATAATTTAAAAAACCACTATGCTAGCCACTGCTGTCAACTTCTTAGATATGTATTAAACTCATCCAATCCTCACACTGAGAGTGAGGTAAGTATTACTTCTATTCCCATTTTACAGACGAGGAAACAGAGGCACTGAGAGATAAGTCACTTGCTGAAGGTCACCCATTTAATAAGGTGTACAGTCAGGATTCAAACACAGGACGTCTGGCAGTGATGTGTGTGAACAATACTATACTATCTACTGAGTACGAAGGAAAGAAGACAACTTGAGGAAAGAAGCCAGAGGAAAACTTGAATGGGTGTAGCTTAAAATCACTCTTTATCCATATAGTCAAAATACTACTGGGACACTCCATGATCTCCTCCCTGAGTGGTCCTACCCCTTAAAAGCTTACAAATGTGGATGTTACTTAAGCTTCTTTCGTTTCAGTCCCTACATAAGTAAAATGGGGATGGTAGTGGTATACTGATCTGCAAGATGGTTAATATGATTATATGAGAAAATGCATATAAAGGGTTTAGCATTGTGTCCTGCTTACAGTAAACATAAATGTTAGCTCTTATATTAGCCCCTATTATGTATGGGTGCTCAATAGTTAGTCATTTAATGAACACCTGGCTTTATCAGTTCTGCTGGAGAAGACATATCGAAGTGCAATAGCACACACCCATTCTAGAAAGAAGATGAGGCTACTAGAAACCAAAACCATTCAGGGAAGTGCCAAGGAATGGGTAGCAGTGTCCCCTATCCGACTCTACTTGGCACAGTCTCTGATATATGACCTAATGGACATATCCATACTCTGGGGACAATTTCACTTTTCTTAAAATGATGGGGGGAAAATATCCAAATATTATTTCTTCTTCTTATAGGAATGGGGTTTCCTCACTTAAAATAATTGAGAATTTGAGCAAGTTACTCAACTTCTCCCATACACAGCTTTCCCAGCTATCCAGAAGGGATACCTGCAGCTTGGGATTATGTTAATTAGCTATCTAGCACAAGGGAAGAATTCACCAGATGATAGCTATACATTCCAGCTCTAAGACCAATGCTGTCCAAACCTAAAACTAACCCTTGAATTCTATGATGAAACTACTTCTGAAAAGACAAAAATGCACTGATCAGCTGAATGCTTTAGCCAATTGCTTGTGTGTTTTCATTCTAATAGAGATAGGATATCAATTTTAATTAATTAATTAATTAATTAATTATGAAATTCACCAAGTCTTACTCTCTGGGGATGGGGATGAAAAAGATATAAAGTCTGTCTTCAAGTAACATGTAATTTAATGGGAGAAGAGAGATGTGTAAACTACAAAACCACTAAACCAAACAGATTTAATTAAGAGCTATAGAAATGCAGATGAAAAAATCTACTAAAAATGTCACACTATGAATTGGAAGGTAAATACTAAATCCACTTGAGCTTCATGCTCTTAACTGATAAATAACTCACATATCCTAATGAGAAGACTCAAAGGTACTTCATACAAGTGAGACCATGTTTACTGAGGCATAGAAGGAGAGTAGCATTTCAATAAGTAAAGAAAAATGTAAAAAAAAAAAAAAAAAAGCTGTTTAGGCCAGTAAAAACCACATCCACAAAGACATTCTCAGAGAATGGTCTAATAAAACCTGCCAAAAGGGAATAAGAGGAGTCTGAAAATCTAATTGAATAAAATAAAGGTAGCACTGTTAGGAGGTTATAGAGAAACACTATTTTTAATCGGTTGTCCCATTACTGTGTGACACTCAGTGTGGCTGGAAGTGGGGGGCACCTGCTGCTCCTGGATTCAGGCCATACAGCTGCTCAGTGTTCTTGGCTGAGACTAGAAGGGAGCAGGAGAGTCTGCTGCACAGGTCATTATGTTTGGATGTAACCCCGCTGCGTGGAAGAGCCGGGCAGAAGCAGACAGGAAGGTTATAGGGCTCGATGCTAAGACTGACACACGGTAGGGAATTGAAGTCTTCTAGATCACTTCAGGGCTCATTCTCTATTGAATTCTTGCAAAGTGGAATATGGTTTGAATTGAAGTGCTAAAATCTCCGATGATCAGAAGTCAGTTACCTACTACTCCCTTTCTTCCTCCAAATCCCCCAAAAGCTAAGACTTTTAGTTCACCCAATTTGAGAATGGGGTCGGAGTCGACTATACTATACTATAATATCTATATTATAGTGTGTAGCTTATCAAGTTTTGCATCGCATTATTGTACCTTAGCAAGTTCCACTATAATAGTTTTGCAAAACAGAAGCTGCCTGTGGTTTATAGAAGGGGGTAGTTGGACATGAAGCTGAAAGACAGACTGCTTTGCTAAGCTATGTGAATGTTGTTCTGTGGGCATTGAGAAGTCACTGAAGTTTCTAGAGAGGGAAATGACTATACTGGACAGGAAGGTAGACCATTGATAAAGTTAAGGTCAAAATGAGGCAAAAAATTACACACAGTGAGACTGTCAGTAGAATACCTAAAACGCCCAGATAAAAAACAATGAAGATTTGAACTGAGAAAGTGACACAATAATTATAATGCCAACTTACATTTTTATAATGCTTTGAAAGGTTTTCAGCATTCTATTATTTATAGTCTTACTATAGAAATCCACACCAACCAAGCAGACTAAGGAGTAAGGACAATGTAGATTCTTTCCTTCTCACTTCATCTCTCTTCATCTCTCATTACCTCTCATCACGTCTCATCATCATCTCTCATCATTATCTCTAATTTTTTAAAAAGATTTTATTTATTTGAGAGAGAGAGAGAGAGAGCAAGAGATAGCGAGAGAGAGCAAGAGCCAGGAAGAGAGGGAGAAGCAGGCTCCCAATGTGGGGCTAGATCCTGGGATCCTGGGATCACGACCTGAGCCAAAGGCAGATGTTAAACCAAATGAGCCACAAAGGTGCCCCCCCTTTTTTTCTTTCTTTCTTTTTTTTTTTTTTGTTTTGTTTTGTTTTTAAGTAGGCTTCATGCTGGGCATGGAGCCAAACACAGGGGTTGAGCCCATGGGGCTTGAACTCACAACCCAGGGATCAAGACCTGAGATGATACCAAGAGTTGGACACTTAAGTGACTGAGCCACCCGGGTGTCCTTCACAATTATCTCTCATCATTATCATCTCTTCTCTCTCTCTTTCTCCTGCCTCCCCACCCCCATCCAGCATCTCAACTGCTTCTCTATTCTGGAAACAACATCCACTGTGTGAATCTAGGTAAGAAGCAGGACACCTCTCCCAGTAAGGAAGCCAAAAGAAGGCAAGACATCTTCTCCCCCAGCCAAGCTCCTGCCACTTGGCAAACACATGGCCACGTGACATAAATGAAAACAACTACATGCTTCTGCCCAGGAATTTCGAGCATAGAATGGGTGATGAGATCACCAGCATTCATGTTCAGTGCTATGTGTCCTCACACGGCATCCTGCAGTGGCCCCCAGCAGCAGGGGTGACATGGTATGATCTCCCCTTCCTGAGAAAACTGTTACAGCGCAGAAGATTCCAGAGATGCCTTGGTCTCTGTACATTTTCAGACTGCTCTTTCAGCTCTGTATGTATTCTCTGAGCCCCTTACGTGTTTCCAGGAAATACCTTGAAGCTTAAGACAGCCAAATTTTTCCTATTACTTGCAACTAAAAGCCGTGACTACACATAAACAAGTCATATTTTCCTCCTGTTTGCTGACAGGAAACGGAGATTCCAAAACGCTGGGAGCTGCCTGTGATCATAAGGGCAGGGGGCAGACAGCTGCATGGGGCTCTTGACCCTGTGCACTATTAGTTGCTTATCAATGGGTTCATCAGATTCTGCACAGAAATGTGGAAAGTTTTACTGCTAGAGGAGGGGCAGACAATACCACAAATGTAATGTGTACAAAGAGAAGCCAAACAAAATCAAAAGCATCACTAATATCAGCCAAGCTAAGGCCTACAGCCCCAGTCCAGCTCCTCCAGCAGAAGACTCACAAACAGTAACATGTCCTCTTTCATGGATGAACATGATGAAGCCCCGCAAACCGAATCTAGATGTTGTATTCCCTTTGATGATTACATTCTGTGTAATACACTGCCACCTCCTTACAAGACACTGACTGCTGCCCCTTCTGAGAGATACCACATCTATCAAAGAACAGACAGGCCCTTCGAAAACAACATCCGGTATTCAACAGCTTTATTTCCATGGACTTTTCCTAGTTTATCAACAAATTATATGCATTTTTGGTCCAACTGATTTGTTCTGCTATCAACTTTGCCATAAACTAAAATTTTTAGGAGTTTTAAATAATTGGCCAAGTATCTGACACTACACTAGAATGGCATAAAAGTTCTTTTTGTGACATTAAAATCTAAGTTTATTATAATTTAATTTCCCAAAGAAAACCAATACAGATGAATTCCAAATTTATTGATGTGTCTGATGGTTCTTCTGGGGTTTATGTCAACGTGACATATGGATTTAGTAGGGTCATGACTCATAGAGAAGATGAAACTTTGAGATTATTTCCATATTAAAACATCCATGGCTTAAGATGACCATAGTTATACTCACCTTAATACTATAAATCATAGGTTGCACACTAAAAATACTCTAATTCATGAGTCAGAAAGACAAAGTAAATGGCTGAGGCAGACTGGCTGTGAGAATTCTGGTATTCAAACATGAGTTTCCTTACTGGAACTGCTGAGTCTGAGTGACTGGGAGGCAAGGCGAACTGGAGAGGCCTTTTTCTACGAGGGCTGCAGTGATACAAATCCAGAATTAATGGAGAACAATCTGGAAATCTGGCTGGAAATCCAGATTTTCACAATGAAATCTTTTGTCTGATTAAATGTTGAGCCATTAAAATCTCCCAAAAGTCCAATATGTTGTCCCTGAAAGCCAACTGTGGCCCATAGGTCTCTATTTTGTGACTCAGATATAGCCTTGCTGGCATGGATCATTCCTGAACAAAAAGGTCATTCTCAACAACCCTTCATTCATCCAGAGGGTCTATGGCAGGAGAACCCTCCAATAACCACCTAAGCCTACAAAAGATTTTTAAGAGTGCTTTCAAAATTATTATCTGTGAATTTCTTCATATTATTAGGTTCAGAATCTTTTTAAAAGAAGGCAGATGAGAAATATACTACATCATCACTTGATTTACTATGTTTGGGGTATAGTCTATTGCTACATAATTTTTTGTGTTTATGTGGATGTTTGTGTTCATTAGGAGCAGACTAGGAAAATGTTTTAAAAATAATGAGCATCCTTAACTTTTACACCAAACCCAAATATGAAAAAAGCAACTCAACCATTAACGTGAGGAATTAGGGCATAAATATGAACTAGATTCCCACCTCCCCCAACAGACGATCACTTCATCTTCCCCATAAACACCAAACTTACCCTAGACTTAACAGAATTGAATTATTGCTCCTCAACAACTGGGAAAGAGATGGGAATTGAGAATCATCTCAAAACATAGTTTGGGACTACCTAACAGAGTTAGCTAGCAATAATAGTGTGTTAGTTTTCTTTTGTATTATGCCATAACAAAGTATTCTAAATCAGCAGCTTGAAACAAAATAAATTCATTACTTTATACTTCTATAGGTCAGAGGTCTGACATAGGTCTATCGGGCTAAAATCAAGATGTCCACAAGGCTGCTTTCCTTTCTGGTGGTTCTGTTTTCTGCCTTTTCCAGCTTCTAGAGCCTGTTCCTCTAGAGGCTGCTCCTGCCCATTGTCCTCTCTCCATCTCCCAAGCCGGTCATATTATAACTCTCTGACAATTATTCCTAGTCACATCTTCCTCTGACAACAGTCATGAAAGTTCTTTTGGAAGGACTCAGGTGATTAGATAGAGCCCACCCAGATAATACAGGATAATCTCTTCATTTCACGGTCTTTAACCTTAATTAGGTCTGCAAAGTCCCTTTTGCCATGTTAGGCAATGTATTCATAGGCTTCTTGGGATTCAGATGTGGACATCTTGGAGGGCCATTATTCTGCTTACCACAAATAGGAACATAATAACAACTCCTACTTATAACTGCTTACTCTGTTCCAGCTGTCACACTCATAACTTGGCATACTGCATCTCATTTAATTCTAAAAACAACATATAAGGTATGGAATATCATCCCACTCTAAAGATAAAGAAACAGGCTAAGAGGTTAGATAAGTTGCTCAAGATCACAGCCAGCAGATAGCAGAACAAGGACTCAAATGTAAGAGGCCTGAATGAGCTAGTATCTGGCAGCTAACATGCCACAAAATGTTCATGGAGAAGAGGGGTCTAAGGAGATTATGATTTGATTTGGATCAACTAATGAGAGAGGTCCTGTGGACTGCTTAGCCATTTCCCATCTTGTTTTTGTTGCTGTTGCATTTCATAACATTTAATGGACATGTGTATCCACATCTATTGTATAAAAATACCGCAGGTAGCAACTTAACAGTTATGATTTTGTTCTAGAAAAATTCGAAAATCAGCTCTCATCAGGCCACACTGAAAATTTACTTTAATGGAGTTCCAGGAACACCAGCAAACCATTCTGTCATCTTTGAAATGAAATACCGTATCACCTTGATTCTAGGTCTGCACTGATCTTTAGAAGTATCAATTTAATAAACAAATTTTGGGCAAAAAGGAAAAATAACATAAAAGAATGAATAAAGCACTGAGTTTTCAACATACATCTCAATTAGAATGTGAACAGACTGAGTGAAATGTTTCAGAAACTGTAAAATGTGTCTTCGAATTTTCTACAGGATTTTCTGGCTCTATCTCTTACAATTCCATTCACATTCAACTTGCTATTATACAAGAACCTATACTTTTGTACCTACTCTTCCTCCATCCTGAAATGCTGTCTCTCACTTCTTCCTCTCCTTAAATGTCTGTTCATCCTTAAAAAACATCAATTTAAATGTCATATGGTGATGCCTGCCTATATCCAGGCATAAGCCCGATTATTCACTGCCTCTTCTGGGCTCCGCATAGCTGTCTGCATCCTTCTTTGTTACAGAATGTACCACAATGTACTATAGGGACTCCTTTATACTATCTCCATCTATCAAATTGGACAATAACCCTACCATGCAGTCATATCAAAGTTTGGGTGTAAAGAAAACTGAAAGGAATGTGTGACATCTCATTAGTTTTTCACAATCACTTACCCACAAGTTCTTACATGACACATCTTTATTCCTCTCTCTCTCTCTACCCTTATTCCTGACCTGGTGCTCTTATCAGTATTTAGCTGAAGTGAGTAAGCCAACTATAATATTCAATGTCTGTAGTAGGCAGCCTTTAAGGATGGTCCCTAGTGATCTCCACCTCTGGATACTCATGCCTTTGTGTAATCCCCTCTCTTTAGTATGAGCCCACCTAGTGATTTGCTTCTAGCTGATTTGCAATGGCAAAGGTAATAGGATGTCACTTACTAGCCTTGATGAGGCACACGGCCATGCTGGAAAGGCCCACAAGGTAAGGAACTGAGAGCAACCTCCAGGCAACAGCCAGTAAGGAATGGATTACACCGACAATCACACAGGTGAACTTGGAGAAAATCCTTCCCCAGCCTGGGTAGACACCTTGATGGCAGCCTTACGAGAGGTCCTGAAGCAGAGAACTATAATAGCAGAGGACCCATTCCATGCCCAGATCCTGACCCACAGACATTGTGAGGCACTATATGTCTGTTATTTCAAGCTGCCAAATTTGGGGGTTGTTTGTTATGAAGCAGCAGATAACTAATACAGTGTTATTCCCCTTGATAAAACAACTTTGAGTAAAAGGAATCTTCACAAATGGTATCAGAAGTTTTATGAAGAAAGTATCAATACTAAAACAGGTGGCAACAGACAATAAAAGTACTGTTCAACTAGTCAGTGTGGCTCTCCCTCCCCGCAGCTGAAGCACACAGGAGGGAGAGTGTTCTCAACTTGAGAGAAGAAGCTCCCCCTCGGAGCCCAACCCCGTGACTGCATATGACAGTGCCTCCTGGACCAGGAAGAAAGGGAGAGCACCAAGACAAGGCAATGTCATCAGGCAATCACACCCCCACTGAGATTAGATCCGCAGCAGAACTAGAACATGAACTCTGTTTCTCGGAGCAATGGAACAATGAGGAGGCAGAAGGAGAGCCCAACTTTCACACCGGCTAATATGTCAAAGCCAACAATCAGGGAAATGAAAGGTGTCTGCTGAACTTCAACTCTGATAATACTGTCCTCCACAGGTGTCTGTTGCTAAGACACCGCTATTATTACATCCTGGCATGTATAATCTTTTTATTCCCCCATGTGAGTTTTTGACTCTGTGCTTTTCATACAAAAAATCTGAAAATAAAACTCAAATAATACATCTATTTGGGACAAAGGTGAATTAGGGTTTCCTGACTAACCGAGGGAAAGCAGGTGAGGCTGGCTAACGAGGCGGCTCCCGGCCTCTCAGCGCTCAGGTGAGCTTTCACAGAGGCAAGCTGGTGGAGCTGCGTACCCCCTGAGTGCTCTGATGATCAAACCATGGCCAGGGTGGGGGCCAGACATGGACCCGATGGCTGCACCGAGGGGCTGCATAAAGGTTCTGACAAGCCTGGAAACCGCTACATTGAAGCTCCGATGCTTCCCCCACTCACTGACAGATTCAGATAGCACAGACTCCTTTCCAAGCTTTTCATCTTTAAAAAGGCAATTCAGCTCCCTGAGCCTTTGAGCCTGTTCCATTTTGAGCTGACTGCTAATTGTATGCATGCACATATGTGTTTCAGAAAAGAGATAAGCACATTGCCTGGGCCTCCTCACTAACTGCACAGACATGACTCACTTCTGTTCTCTGCAAGTTCTCTAAACGTGGCCTGAAGTTTTCCGAACATTAACCCTTCCTGGTAACCACACTCCGCATTCTTCTAGAGATGTTTTCTGGATTATGTTAGCCTCACACTGCCTTTTACTATTACTTCTTTGAGTTCTGGGGCTTCGTATTTTCATTTGCTTTTGTGATCATGTTTATATTTTCAAAAATTTCTCAATAACAACTATACACCTTAATCATATATGCTGAACCACAGGAAATGAATAAGGTATCTTCTAGCTTTAGGGGCCATATTTTGATTTTAAAACCTAAAGTTGTCCGATTTTCATATTTTGTGAAATATACAATTTTATCATATTTTACAATGGCGAGGAAAAGAAAATTTTAGAGTGGTTGTTCATAAAAATGCAGAAATCGTTCCCAATAGTCACGGCGACTAGTAGCCAGATGGTAGGATTGGCTGATTGCTGATTGTGATTCTTTAGAAAAGAAATCCACATAGAAGCAGCCGAGCTCATAAAATCTGCTGTGCTTGAGAACTGAGCAGACTCACTAATTATTTAGAGGTCATATTCTGCACTCCAGGCAGATCAGTATCCTCACAGGGCCCCTGGATGCATCTAGGCAGCCCCAGAGCACCCCAATCTCATGCTCATTTGCAAGAGCAATGGGAACTCCCATCCTGGGAAGTACAAAAAAATCCACCTCCAGAAGGAGTTTCCTAACTTCCAGAGAAAGTGGCACTTAGTTATATCAAGGTTTCTTTTTTCCTTTTTTAAGCCCCTTTTCACAGTTACATAATAAGTACAGTTGAACAAACAAGAACACTTCAAATGCACCTGCTCCAGCAAAGCTATGTATTTTTCTGAAAAATAATAACTCATTTGAAAAGTAACCAGACAAAAGTGCCCAGCTGAAAAGGTCCCAGGGAAATAAGACCTTTCCTCAAGAGGACAGCTTGTCTAATCATAATTGGAACAACAACGATGGTAGCTAACGTTTATTAAAGGTTTCTTCTGTGCAAGGCATTTTACTAAAGATAAAGTGCCAAGGCATTTTACAACCAAAATAACCTTGTTTATTTAAATTTTTTTTGTGAATGCTGATATGCATATTTTCACTTCCTGTTCTTTATCATTGTTCTCTCTGCTCTGAGCTTCTCCGCCCATCCCCATTCTCTTGGCCATTGTCTCCGTTATCTTATTCCCTTTACTATTTATATACTGGTAATTATCATCATACACACACAGTGAATTATCTGTCTTGTTCTGTACTTATGATTTTGAGAAATCCATCCAGAGCTATTTTAAAATAGCTGATAATGAGTTATTGTCCATTCATACAATAAATTACCAGCTCCAGTTTAAGTTCTTCTTGGAGGAATGCAGAATATAAGAGAATACAGTGCTGCCTTTCCAAAATATCGTCTCTTTGAAAACTTTAAGCTATTAACCCTTTCTAGCATTGCTTGATAGGGAACTTTAAAGAAACACACACACACACACACACACACACACACACACACACACAAACACACAATCTATTTGAGGAAAAGGCTCCCATGGGTTACAACTGACTTAAAATCTGCTCCAGCAGCGCAATAGTAAATCTTTCTCTGTGACCTTCTGTGCATGACAATAGTATCCAAGACTCTCTAAAATGCTAGGAAACTGATAGTAAAAAAGACAAATGAAAAAAACAATATCATCATAAAATTCATGACTCTTTCTCCATAATCACCCAACTAAACAAGCCTGACAAACAGGATGGTAGTTAATGATTTAAAAAAAAAAAAAATCAGTATTGACCATGTTAGAGAAAAAGAAGTAACTACAACAATAAGATCATAAATTGTAAGCGCTAGGAGTATCCAAAGCTCTAAAAATTAAGTACTTTCAGAAGTAAAATTCCTTGGGGGAACACTAGAGGAGGCTCTTTGTTTGACAACAAAAATGAAGTGTCTAGTAAAATTCTTTTTCCTTAGACAGTTTCTGGACATTTTGTGATTGGCAACATGGACTGAAGCCAGCATCAGAAGCTTCTGGAGTAACAGAAGCAGTCGGGGTCAGCAGAAAGCCTATGGAGGAGGCATCAGATAGCGTAATTTGAGGGGTCCCAAGAAATCCCCCCTGTCATGTCTGCTGAGGACTAAAATTTTACCACTGGAGAATCATTCTGCTATGTTCATCTAAGAAAAGGTTTCCGAGAAGAGCAAGGAGGAGGAAGGATGAGGGCAGTGGATCTTACTGAGAAAGCCAAAGGCCAATAAAAGGACACAGGACACCATAAAAAGTGAGAGAAGGCATCATTATACAAGGCCTAAAGGAAACTTGAAGAAGAAAAGGGAAAGTTTGAAAAAAGAAGTATACCTTTTATAATTTTGATCCGCTAACTCTAAAGCAGGATTTCTTACCCTTGGCACCATTGACATTTGGGTCATATAATTCTTTGTTATGGGGAGCTAGCTTGTAGTGAATGTCCTGAGCAGATGAAGATGAATAACTCAGTTGGAAAGTAACCAGAGAAAAGCTCCCAGCTAAAAGGATCCTAGGAAAGTAGGATCCTCAAGAGGACATTTCCTTAAGAGGACATTTCCTCAAGAGGAGAGCTAGCCTAATAATAATAATACAGGATGTTTAGCAGGATCTCTGGACCCTACTCACCAGATTCCAGTAGCAGCTCCCTTCCCCACAGTTGTGATAACCAAAATGTCTCCAGACAGTGTCAAAAGACCTCTGGCAGGTAGGAGGGCAAAACCGCCTTCATTGGACAACCACTGTCCTAAAGGATCAATTTTCTCCCTAAGCTGAGCAAGACCTCTTCCATCCCTTCTCCTAGTTTGCCCTTCTGTTCCCACTCTACACAACAGTGGGAAGATTACAACCTCATCAACCGAAAAAAGAATCAGAATTCCGTTTTTAAATTATAATAATCAGAGCAGGGAGAGCAGGAAGATCTGACATGAATGCCTTTTCACGCAGAATATTGTTATCCTTTGATAATTCCACAATTCTTGGATTATGCCTTTGTTTCCAGAGATGTTTTATTCTTTGTCCATTACATAAAACCAATTCCAGGAAGGGATGTCCAGTAAAACTCAAAAAGATTTGCCCAATTCAATTAATGCTTATATGAGTGGACCAAGGAAGCCATTAGTCCACATCAGTAACCAAGAAACTTTGTTATCATAAAAATTAAGTTATTTTTGCAAGTAGAGATACTGAAGAGTGGGCTTCTAACATCTTGGCTCATGTGAACCAAACCCTTTTCCTTCTCTTCTCTCTCCTCTCCTTCGTCTTTTTCTCCGTCTCCCTCTTTCCTTCCCTCCCTTCCTTCCTCACTCCCTCCCTCTTCCTTTCCTTCTTTTTTCATTCTCTTTATTTCCTTGTAGGTATATCCATTCTTTCCTCTATGAGAATAGGCAAGAATGTGAAAAGGAAGATTATGAAGCATTAATTAGAAAAATAACTAAATAACACCTCGCTGGAAGGAAAATTATATTAATGGGTTTAGAAGAGTTTAAACCGCTACATCATTTGTGCCACCGAGTCATTAGTGTGACTGTATAATAGAGTCAGAGGCCCAGAAAATGGTGATTTATATTTCTTCTACTGACTTCTAATTCAGAATTATTATTATAAGATCTGTAGGGGAAAATTCCTCTTGGAATTGAAGCTAATGAACTGAAACAATCTATAGAAAGGCAGTTTAATTACTGAACATTATAAATTAAATGCTGTATTTCTTTATAAAATATGAGTCTTTCCCTTTATTTTTGTGTGGTCACAAACTAAACCCATGGTGCATATTATGAGAATGAAGAATAAGGAAGCTTATCTTTTGCCCCCTATTTGTCTCTCACTAACTGTATGGCCATTGGTCAGGCAATATTAATTTCTGTGAGCCTCAGTTTTCCCACATGAGAAAGTTAGGTGATTGGACTAGATTATCTTTAAGAATTCTTCCATCTCCAGCGCGCCTGGGTGGCTTAGTGGGTTAAGCCTCAGGTCCTGATCTCAGGGTTCTGGGATGGAGTCCTGCATCGGGCTCTCTGCTCAGCAGGAAGCCTGCTTCCTCCTCTCTCTCTCTCTCTCTCTCTCTCTGCCTACTTGTGATCTCTCTCTGTCAAATAAATAAATAAAATCTTTAAAAAAAAAAAAGAATTCTTCCATCTCCAAAGCTTTATGATCATGGGGAAAACATAACTCAAACTTTCTGAAACTGAAAGAAAAAAAATAATCTATGCAAGTCTACCAGCTAAGAAGGTAATTACAGTGCAGCATACATGATTTCTATGTGAGAGCTACAGGGTTATAAAAGCAAAAAAAAGCTTCTTTTATTGATCAAAGCTCTTGACTATAAAGTAACATGTATCGCTCTTAGATTCTTCTTTAAATTAGAATGATTCCTTTCAAGACAGGGCAAGCAACTTTAAGAGTCTGCTGGGTTCCATGCTGAGAATGTCAGCTATGTTACAGCAGAGGGTTCTTCAACAGGAAGGAAGGGCAGGGATCCAGAAGCAAAACAAATTCACAACTCCAAGAGCTCAGCCACAAACATCAGGGAATGGCTCTGCAATGGTGTCTTGACATTCGTTCTGGAAGGCCTCCCACTGGATATCTGTTTCTAAATTCATGGAAAATAAATCCCAGTCTTTATCAGAGAAATAGGGTCCAACTCTGTTCTTAACAGGAGCTCTTTGAAGAGGTATGACCTAGATACCCTCAGCTGTAAGGCAAATCCCCATCAGAGGAGTCATTTCTTTGAGCCTTTGGTACAGATGCTAACATTAAAGTGTGCAGGGAGAGACTCAAAGAGGGAGAGTTTAAGCACTCATTTCCTCTTACAGGGACCTTGAATACGTGCTGACCTTGGATGGCCTAACATAAAAAGTTTTGTCAAAGATCGCCTTTGGACTACAAAATAAGATCCACTCCTATTTCCTAGGAAATCTAACTTTCACATATGGATGTAAATTCTCAAATTTGTAGACCTCCCCACAGTATACCAAAAATGTAAGGGCAAGAAATCCTTTAAGTGGAAGCATAGAAATATTGGTGCTAGCTGGAAATGCTGGTGCATCATTAAGGAAATACATTCCATCACCTGCCAGATCTTGAAATTCTTGGGTCTGGTTCTTTAGGCACAAAAATCATGGTCTGAACAGCTTTTCTTAAAATGATCTTGGCCTTCATTGGCATTCCTACAAAGGGATACTTCATTTATATCATTAGATACTTTGGAATCTTAATGGAAAATTCTCCCTAAGTAATCAGAAACAAATAGTCATTTGCGGGATTTTGTTTGGAAGGAAAATACACTGGGAGAGGTAAAGCCAAAGCAGGAGCGTCTCTGTGAGGGGTGATAGCTCAGGTATTTCTTGGATTTACAGCCAACAGATAGGCTTGGAATGGAAATGAAGCACTTGAAAATACCCTGCCAGTAAGAAACACTCCTCATTCAACAGTGGGCCCAATTATGTGTCATGTATACTTACTTATAAGCTCAAACACTTTTCAAGAATGTAAGAAAAACAAAAAGAATCACTAGGAAGTAAAAAATGCACAAAGCCTTTTAAGGCTTTCATGCCAAGGAATCAGCAGACCTCCTTGAAAACCGCGAGAACTCTTTTTTTAATGAGCACATCTTGAAATGTCACTCTGGGATGCAGTGGTTTTGCTAAGATCTTTGTTGTTGTTGTTAACAAAATTGGCGCTGAGAATTATCAATATTACCAGTAATAGAGCAAACTGCATGTATTATTGAGATTTGTCATTTATATTCTTTTTTTATGTTGGAAAAATATCTCTGTAGACCTCCTTCAAGAAACTCTGCCCCTAGATGTGATTAAGTTTTGTCTAAAGAAAAAGTGCATAATTGGTCCCATAATGTGAAAACATTTAGAATAAACTGACAAAAAAAGCAACAACTTGTAAATCCACTGGCAACTCTATATTGAATACATCTTTGGTTATTCTCCACAGATTGGAAGGTCACTCACTTCTCATTATTCTTTATGCCCAACATTTTGTTTTTATATAAATACTATATTTGAATTTAGAGGAAGGACCTGTTCTTTGCTCTAACTGCTAAACAAGATATCAAGTAGGACACACTATGGTCGCTGTAATGGAAACTTAAAAGAGTGCTCTCTAATATAAAGGCTTAAGGTGAGACTTTTATTTGAGTCATATTTTTACTAGAGTGTTATACAGTCTTTTTCCCTGAAAACCTCTAAGTATTATTTGCACATCTATCTGATAAAATTATAAAGTTGGAGGTAGAGTAGAAAGTGACAAGAATAATATTTTTAAGTGCTCTCTGGTTTTATGATTCCACATGTTTTTCTAAAATTTATTTATTTTTAAGATTCTATTTAAAAAAAAAAAGGAAATCCAAAGAAATGTCTTATTTCACACCCACATTTCCTCAAACCCTATAGTCTTCAAGCTACTCATCTAGCACTATTTTCTTTTATATTCTACAGGTAGGAACTCAAAGAATATGAAGCAAATAGGTTGTCTTATCCCAGGACCAACTTTAGACATTACTAACGCTCAAGATATCTGGACTCCAGATGGTACTGAAGGGAGTGATAGTTCATAAAACAAACATAACCAAAACTTCTTTGATGCACTCAGCTGCAGTTCCCAGAGGAATGAAGGAGCTCAATTCTCTCTAATATTCCCATTTCCTAGCACTCCAAGAATCTATTTCTGAAAACATCACATTATTTATGTTATTCTTCCTCTATGCAAAAATCTCCTGCCATATAAAGAAAATATTATTTAAGGGCTGTTTCTTCCATTTGCCTAGAATTCACATAAGTTTTGAGTATCAATACTGTTTGAGTATACAATTAGCATAATATGAATTTGGTTCTCTAGTTTTTCTTCACTCTCCTAACAAGGGGTCTAAACCTTACCCAGAGCAAGCAGGTATTCCCTTCCTTAGAACAAATTCAGAATTAACTATCAAATCAAGGAGATAAGCTTTGCCTTGTAACTTGTTTTATTATAAGGGAGTACTTATGGCATACTTGCCCAAAACATTAGAGTTAAAAGGAACTTCTAAAAGTAAATTTAAGGCATAGGAATATTTTATTCCATAAACAGTCACTGTTTACCTGTACACGAATAATCATCAATTCTGATGTACCCAGTTTTGCAGATGCACATGAAAGAACCGGGGGTGTTAACGCACATCGCATTCTCACGGCAGTAATGGCGCCCCTCAGCACACTCATCAATGTCTGTGAAGAAAGAGGAGGGCAAAGACATCATCAGTGGCCAATATTCTCGAGTTTCTCTACAATTTTCTTTGGTAGAGAGAGGGCAATAGTTTCCAACTGAAAAGCTTTTTTTTAAAGTATTCAAAACCCCTCCTTTAATAGGAATGTTTGATGTTCAAATGACAGAAACCATAAATATTTTTTTTCCAACAGCTCTTGCTGGAATTTCAAAGATGTCTGTATATTTCAACTTGCAACATTCTAAATATATTTAGAAATTTTCAGTGCATTCATCTACCTGTGTTTGATAAAATGGATCGGGGCGTTACCAATCTGGCTACCTTAGAGTCTTAAAATCTTCAAACCCTGAGTCTATCATATATTGTTTCTTGATTCACTGGCTATTCTGCTATATACTTGAGGAGACCCTAAGAGATAAATAAAATATTCGCATATGCCAGAACTTGAATAACGTCAGTTAAAGACATGAAACCAATAACATGTAGTTTATTAGAGATACTAGTGTCTGAACTAGGATGTGTCTGAACAGAGACAAAATTACAATGTAGAGAGCTGATATAAATGAGAAACTGTAAAATAGTAATAAGTTGGCATATTGAACTTCCATGGCAATCCACACACCAAGTTTTGAGTGTAAAGACTTACACATGGTAAGCCGTAACAGGTACAAGTACTAATTGGGAAGAAGGTGAATTTTTACAATAGACTGTCCCCATTATATAGCACCTCTGTGCATGGAACATAAATTATTTTACAAATATTTTGTCACTGTGAAATACTCTTTATGAAGGGCCTTAATGCACTGGCCAGGCACGGTATTTCTCCTCCAGAAGTCTGCGTTCTCAAATCCTTGTGGTGAATCCACAAAGTAGCAATGTTCTCGTTTGTACTATTAAGAAATATGGATCAATTTTAGGAGACAGTCAGGTGATCTACCACTACAGAAGTCATGCTCTTCCGATAACCTCAACTACATTCCCAGTCCTGAGAGTATCACAAGAATTAATTGATAAAATCTCAGAAAATTATAGTTTAGAGCTGAAGGGACCTTGGCAATCATTTAAGCTAACTACTCATTCTACAGATGAAAAAAAATGGAGGGCGAACGAGACTTGATTTTCTATTCAACTTCTAAATGAAAGGTAACACGATAAATTACAAACCTCTTAGCATACAAAACTCTTCCCGGGCTTGGCCCTGACTTTTTCGGCTTTACAGCCTATGAACACACCCCTTCCTCCCTGAGTTGTGGCCACATGGAGCTTCTGATCAGTTCTCAGATGGACTATGCTCTCTCATATCTGCCTGCCTCTGTACACGATGTCCTCTCTATTCCCTCTTTCGCTATCACCAGCCTTATTGGATCTTGCCCACCAGTGGACTATCCTTCAAGAATCTGTTTAAACATCTCTCTGTGAGAACTTCCCCAATGAAATAAAATGCTCTCCATGAAGTACTCTCTTGGAACTTGGTGTTTCTACTGCAGATTCACCCACTGTACCTTTATTAACTTTTGCAGGCTTCTTCTCTCCAAGAAGCCTTATATACTCCTCCAGGATAGAGATCATCTATTTGTGTCTCTTAACTCTAGGTGCACATCATATTCATCTGAGATGCTTTTTAAAAACATTGGGTCTTGCTCCAACGCCCAAACCCCCATTCCAAATCTGATTTAACTATCTGTAGTGGAACACAGGCAACAATTTTTTTTAACAATTTCTTTTTAAAATCTTCTCCACGGTGAGTCTAATGCAGGGATCAGCAAAATATTTCAATAAAGAACTGGATAGTAAATATTTTAGGCTTTGGGGCTTACAGGATCTCTGTTGCAACTTTAGCTCTGATGTTCTAGCATGAAAGCAACTGTAGGCAAATGTAAATAAATGAGCCTGGCGTTATTTCAATAAAATTTTATTTACAAAAACAGAACTTGAATCAGATTTGGCCTGCAGGCCACAGTGGGATGACCCCTGGCCTAATGCATAAGCAGCGTTAAGAATCCCTAAGTTTGTAATTCATTTTTGTATTCACAATACCTCATAGGGTGTCTAGGATATTACAGGGTCAATAAATGCTGCAGAATGAATGAATAAATGGTTCAAGGCTGGTTTAAGGAAGAGCTAAGAATAGATCTCAGATTATCTGACTCCTAGTATAATATACTTCTCATGATATCATGCTACTTCTAAATGTTTGCACTGGTCTGCAAGGAAAGTATCACATTCAATTACAGCCTAAAAATCAAACTAGAGGCATCCTGGGGGAATATGATGAAAACTCATTTGCTTCCAGGGTCTTAAGATAATAATAGGAATCATATGGGATAATTAATGTGCTCAGTGGGATCAGTGGTCTTTAACCCTGATCTTCTGAGAGAGTGCTGCAGAGAAGTGAAAGTTACTGAAAGCCACTGCAGGAGTCCCCTGGGCTTTAAGCTTGTGAACTGGAGGGATGGCCATGAAGAAGTTCATGTGCGCAATGGTATGAAGAATTTACCTTTGGGGAAGAAAGAGCCAAGAATAATGAACACAACTCAGTGGAGACACCTTGGTTATCAGAGGGGAGAGTTACTGAGTACACTGTGTGTGGCCTCTCCTCAAAACAAGACTAGTTCTTAGTGGGAGACCACAGTCCTAGTAGAATCAAGGATGTAGCTTCAGTGCCTTGGGCAGGACTAAGTCCCAGCTGGAGCAAGCACTAGTTACAGAATGCACCGTCCCTCTTTCCAAACAGTATGCTAGAGGCAGAAGCCCACCTCTGTAGAGTGGCCACCAAACCTAGCAAACCCAACTCATAAGCACATAAAGCATAAGGAATGAGAACTTTGAGAGTACTAAAGTCCTATGAGAAGAGACAGGGTGATTTCTGTTAATGGACCCTATTTATAGCCAAAGTTATCAGATAACTTGGTTTATAAGATAAATAGGGCTGTCTTGTGAAAGGGTACATGAGCCTAAATACTGTCTCTAATAGTCGTGTGGTAGGCCTACATCTCACACTGTTGGGAGACACTGGTCAGTCCCATTTTCTTTTGTAGATTTTACCCTTGAAGTTAGCATAAGGTCAGAGAAAACGCAATGTCAGGTCATAAAGCAAAACAAGGAAATCTATTTAGTGTGAAGCCTTTAGGAACTTGAATCGTTTGGATCACAAAGAAATAACTGGATTCATGACCCAGAGATATGAAGTATCAGGAATTGGGGGGGGAGAAAAAATACAAAAAATGTAAGTGCAACACTCTATACCCAGTTGCCATTTGCCTTTTTAAATTTCTCAAGCCCCATCTTCAGAAAAGGAAGTCCCCAAAGAGCCTCCTTTAAAACCGCAAAGCTACATAAATGTCATTTCTACTTGTATGTGCGGATAATCACAGGCCCCAAACGGCACGACTGAAAAATGATCTGGCAGAAAACCATGTTCAAACTTAGTCCAGGGTGTATTTTTGTTTGAAATCCCAATTCAAAAACTTAATGTCAAATTCTCACAATTCAGTTCAATTCTTCAATTCTCAACATGTTTACTGAATCTTCAGTGCCCAAGTTCCTTTACTGGGGTTTCAGTCGTATTGATGACCCTGAGCCTAAGAACCGCAGTCCTAGGTGGAGAGTACCAGGGATGGCATTTGCTGCCATAGAACTTTCTACCAGGCAGAGAGAATTGTACAAAGTTGGAAGGAGCTGCCACAGAAGGTAGCTCCTGCCAAGAGGAAGCATTCAAGCACAGCTTGGAAATGCTGTAGAGATTCATGCGGAGGGCATGCTGCTCAGCCACGTGGCTTTTAACAATCCGTCCAAAATTCAGTACAAACACAGTTAAAGCATAGGTCTGGCCTTCAGAGGACTTACAATCCTTCTAAGTACTATCATTACCAGACACACAGGAGCCTTCTATGTGTTAAGCCTGCACTCTAGGGAACAATTTCTCTAAGAGAGGCTCATGGTTCCTTGAAAACAGAGGATTGCATAGTCAGATACTGTTTTCAGGACCATTATGTTACTATTCTTCTTCCATCTCCCTCCTTAAAACTTTCACCATGTAATGAGGAAATTACAGGCTCTGAAATATCTAGTCATGTTTTTAAAATGTTCACTCATAATTCAACAAGCATATAATGCTAACGCAACATGTCTGAGTGCTGCATTAGGCAACAAAGATAAATTCTAGCTGAAGAAATAACACTTAGACAATAATGCTAGGAAGTGATACACACTATATAATAAGGGGAACATATACAATGTGCATTAAATTGGGAGCAACCAACTTCTTTGACACAGTGCCTTTTCTGTTCCGAGCTTATCAATGCAGAACAAATTTGGGAATTTATACTTGGTGATATAAATAATTTTATAAATCTTCCCTCTCCCAACTTTAGGAGCTGATAATGAAATTAAGAAGCCAGGATACAACAGGAATAACAGCATAAGGTCCTATATACCAAGTGCCAGAAAAGAACAGGATAGAAAAGAAAAGAAGGGAAGGGAAGGGAAGGGAAGGGAAGAATGTACTCACTACCAGGACTGATATTCAGAGGAAAGCTGGTGACTAAGAGTAGGGACAACGAAGGACAGTTTTCTGGTTGGTGTGGCAGGGCATGAGGTAGATTTTAAAGAAATAGATTTAAAGGGACAGACTTACACAGAGAAGGAGGGGGCTGCCACAAAACAGTTTCCTGTCAAACAGAGATGCTCAAAGATGAGTGAGAGGACTGTAGACATTGGAGTCTAGTGTAGGCAGCGTAGGCAGCAAAGACATGAAACACTGAGGAACAATGAATAATCTATTTGGCTGGAGTTCTTGCAGGAAATAAAACAGAAATACAGCTATGGGAGAGGAGACACAACGGGAATGCACTTAAATCTCCAACAAACACTAGAAAGGTATCTTCCTTGCTGTGATATGGAAACAGGAAAGCATTTGGAAGGAGGTGAGGAGGGAAAGTGGCTTAGAAAAATAAATCTCATGAGAGTTGGTAGAATGGAGCAATTGTGGAGCTGATGAGAGAGGTGCAATCAAGGTGAGGAGAAGTTCATTAAATTAAACTAACCTCCCTAGCCCCAGTTTCTCCACATCACTTATCAGTGTCTGAAAATATCCTATTAAGTTGTTTGTTGGTATGTCTGCTGTCTCTTTCTAGTAGAATATAAGATTCAGGAGGGTAGGGACCTTGTTCTAGGAGAATGGCTGGCTCTCCCTAAAAATCTGCTGGATGAATCCATGAATCCTTCCATGGCTTTTCATCAAGAAGGAGAAAGGGTAAGTATCCTAATTCACACTGGCCTGACCTGGAGCTCCACTTGGCAGAGGGAATCCTTTGTCTTCCTCGTACTTTCCCCAGGCATTTACTTCGACATGAGGTTTTTGTAAAAACAGTGAACATAAGCCTCTGTGGTAAAATACAGTCTTGCAGGGGGAAGAACACTGCAGTGGGAATAAAGAAAGGCTGGATTCTAGTCTTTGGCTCTATGATAAGCCTGACAGGCATTTCATCTCTCTGGACATTAATTTCATCATCTATGAAAACAAAGGCTAGAGGTTTCCACATCATTACTAGCCCTCATATTTTACAATTCTAACAAAGAGACCACAGTTTGTATGGTTGCAGGGGAGAATCTGATTCTCCAGGATTTTGTAGGATACACGGTCGTACTCCAACAAACTTAAAAAGCATAATAAGTAAACTGTGTTTCTTATACTTGAACAACCTCTCTTTCCCCAAGATAATTCAAGCTGATCTATTTTAGAAACAGGAACTTATAAATTTATAAATTCCCTTTTATCCTATCTGAAAGCTGTGGCTGACTTTGTAATTATTCAGAATCACAGATTTCTAGACCTGAAAGGAACTACAAAAATCATCTAACCTAACTACAGTCGTTTACAATGAAAGACATGGGAGGCACAGAAATGCCAAAGACAAATTAAGAAGGTGGCAGGAATCAGACTGTGAAACTTTCATGAGCCACATTAAAAATTCTGAACTTCATCCTATATGAAATGGGAAAGGTTTTAGGAGAGGGTTCCTTGGATTAGATCTGGGTTTTTGGAAGATCCTTTCAGCACAAGTTTATACAGTTAATGAGCGGAAATCAGAATGACAACACTGTTTTCAGACCCCAGATCCTACATTAATGTTGCTTTTGACCTATAGAGTCATCTCCTCAGAGACGATCCTTGGAGGCAGTAGGCACTCAGGTATGATGTCCCCCTCTCCTGCAGGCTTCTGCCACACAAACTGGCTATCCCCCCACTCCCCCCCCACCATTTTATGCTTTGTATGTCACTGATGCCATTTAAAAAAAATAGTATATTTCTAAGGCTTCAGCATTTTATCTCAATTATAATCCTGTAAAAGGATTATATTAGCATGTTAATGAACACTAATGCTTTATTGCTCAGCCAATAAAATCCTGAAGTCATGCAGTCAACAGCAAGGATTCTACATACTGAAGATGAACACACATCGGTATGGGTTAGAATTGCTAAGTCTTGGCCCACCAGCTGTGAAAAACTGGCTTGGCAAAGTTGGCAATGAGATCAATGACTTAATTCATAAACCAGGAAAAAGCCTAAGTTCTGAGAAATGTAATTCTGGAAAGAGATTTGAGAATAACATTTGGGAAGATAAGAGTATTTTTGAAAATAAAAAAAAAATTTGCAAGTCTAAGTAGGCTGCTCAGTAAAAATCAGTAAAGAATAAATTAAAATGTCATTTACAAATAGGTTAACATTAAAAGGAATTGCAAGCAATCCTATTTTGAAGTCAGTGGCATTAGCAAGTTTGTTTACCAAATACTAATTTTTATGTATTAAAAACTGTATCATGCACTACTGAAAAACATAATTTTTTGATACCTTAAAATAAAAACCATGCATTTTCTTCATTCACCTTTTTAAATTCATTCATTGTAAATTGTACAGTACATTCCTCAAGAGTAAAAACTTTAGCATTATATCATTGTTCTTGCTACTTTTAATAAGATACATTATTCCTAGCTTTAGGATTCCTGCATTTAAAACAGATATACATGGAGACATGCAATAGGAAAATTTGAGACAGGGTTGAGAGTGGATCATGAAATTATACCTGGGGGAAAAGGTGAGATCACCTGGAACACTAAGGAGCTGAGGAAACAAAAGCAGGAGTAGTTTATCCACATAAATAATATTTATTGAATTCTAACTATTTCCCAAGGTATTAACGGCAACACCAATGGCATGGCCTTGAAGAAGACGGATGTGGTTTCTGTCTTTGCAGAGCAATGGTCCTTCTCAAAGACAAGTAATAATTTTTAAAAATGCTGTGGGAATTTGAGAAGGATAGTGCACCTGGAACAAAATGTGAGCACTCCAAATCTTACAGGCAAGGCAAGACTTTCAAGAGGATGTGACATCTAAGCAAAGGACTAAAGGAGAAGTAGAGTTAGCCAAGTGAGATGGGAAAAACGAGAGCATTTCAACTATGAACTATGCTGGAAAGTGAGAAAATCCTGTATATTCAAAGAACAGCAAAACATTAAATGTGGCGAATGAAGTAAGCAGGAGCTCTTTTGTGTGTAGATCTTGTAAGACAAACAGAAGGATTTGACCTTATCCAATGATCAATGGGAATCTACTGAAGTTTTTTAAATCAATTTTTAAGATATCATATGTGCAAAGAGTATAAACTTTAAAAGATACAACAGAGTGTAAAATTAAAGTAAGTCCAACCACGGCAACTCCACTGTTCCACTCCTAACCTCCTAACCACTTTTACCAATTTCCTGTGCAACCTTCCAGAGACACTGTCTGCCCATATAGGCACATGTACATGTGTGTTTGGGGGGTATGTTGGAGGGGATGTTTCTCCTCTAAAGGGTACAAGTGAATGAAATGACATTAAGTTGCTAAGCAAGATCTTTTTAACTGCAAGGTAGAGGATGGATTTGAGAAGAGCTAATTGGAAGCTAGGAGTAAGCTCACTTGTAGTTTGGGTTTCTGTGTCTGAGACAGTATATTATATTCTAGTTGCACATGGAGAAAGTGTGGCAGTATATATACACACACACACACACTAGACATTTATATATAGAGAGAAAGATATCAGGAGAGAAGACAAGACTGGAAGTCAAGGTCAAGATCTAGGAGCCTCAAGCACAGAGAAGGTAATTAAAGCCATGGTATCAGACAACATCACCCAGGGAGAGGGTGCAGAATGAGGAGGAAAAGAATAAGATGGAGGCATGGGGAACTTCAACATTTAAGGGACAAGTAAAGCAAGGAGACTGGAAAGATCGCTCAGAGAGGTAGCGGCAAAACTAGAAGAGGTTTGGAGGGAGATGAACGTTGAGACAGTGGTCAGCAATCACTTTTCAACACACCTTCTGTATTTGACATAATCCTCATCTCCCCAAGATGGAAGTTCACAACTCTGATTTCCACATACTTGGCAGCCAGTCTACAGACTTGTAACCTAGGACCACCCATTGCGGGTACTTATGCAAAACTTCAATTCAGAAGAGAACTCATGGTGGATGAAGCAAGGTTGTGAAATCTAGCAAGCTGGTTGGAGAGGGTGTTCAGTGCTTAGGACAGCAGCAGCGGCACAGGTTCTGGAGTCTGGTCCCAGGTGTCATTAGTGAATAGTAGGCAAATGGAAATAAGTTGAAAACAGAGTTTGAGGGGATAAGAGATGGAATAAGCTTCCTCTGAAGCCAAAAAGATTCAGTCCTCAGATGGACCCATCACTCCCAAGAGAAAGGGTATCTATTCCACTGAGACTGGAGAGAAGGAAGAAAGGGTAAGCATGAAGCATGTGGGTTTATGTAAGGGGAGCAGAGGGGGGAGGAAGTCACTTCCTGTTCTCTGCTTTGCTGGTCAAGAAGTTACCTGCTGAGAATAAAAGAATGGGTGGAATAAAAAATTTGCATGGAATGGTGAAGGTTTACTATAGTCATTGTAGGAAATGAGAGGTAACTAAGCTGGGATGCATAGTAAGATTACTCAAGCAGAGCAGAGCACCCAGCAGGGTCAGCAGCCATGCTCACACAGGTCTACCACTTGACATTTCCTTTTTTTTTTTTTTTTAAGATTTATTCATTTATTTATTTATTTATTTGACAGACAGAGATCATAAGTAGGCAGAGAGGCAGGCAGAGAGAGGGGGAAGCAGGCTCCCTGCTGAGCAGAGAGCCCGATGCGGGGCTCGATCCCACGACCCTGGGATCATGACCTGAGCCGAAGGCAGGTTCCCCTACACACTTGACATTTTTATAACACTTTGGTTCTGGTGGTGCATCTTCATACATATGTTAATTCTCACAACCCTATGACTTAGGGGGCACTTACAGAGTTACCCTATTTTCACAGCCCTGGAGCCTATATGAAGTTGGGAAGTTTCCAGAATGTTTGCGGTAACTTCGTAGCTTGCAAATCTTGAATAGAATCACTTCATATAACCCATGGTTCCTCCACAATCTGGGCCCTATTTCAGCAGTCTGATCTAACACCTCTGGCTATAAACCTCCTGTTGCAGTAAGAAACTCCAAAATACATCTTGCTCTTTCTCTTTCCTTACTCTTCCGCCAATCTAAATTGGATTCACTCTTCAAGGCCCAGATGAAGTCCCAATTCCTCCCCAGTGTGTCCCTAACCTCTTTGGCCATGGGGATTCCATCTGTTTCTACTTCTGCACTTTTTGTCTGGGCTTATTCATGGCAAGTTAGTAGCTATTTTGGCTGAATCCAATTTGCTTGAAATAAAGGAACAGACAGGCTCATTTGAAAGATTGCCTTGTCACGTTGGATTTGAAAATTCATCAAGTTTAATAGCACTCGTTCCAAAAAGGCAGATTAGTATTTTTAAATATTAAAAGCCAATTTAACAAATATATATTTATTTTGCCAAAAACAAGAGTTTCAGTCATTACAATATCCAAATTGATGCCTATTCAGAGTTATTAATCTAAACATTACATCAGTGCTTTCATGAAAGATATGGAACCATTCCAACTTTCAATTGCTTGTTTATACAAAAATCACTGACTAAACTGTTAAATTTGACAATTTTAATCAATGTTTAATGATAATTAGGAAGTATGACCTTACAATAACTCCATACCAACAAACATATGTGGTCTACAATTTCAGTTCCATTTCTTCACTATCACATTCTTATTTAAGGATATGAATAAATCGTAAAAACCTGTTTGGGAGCACATTCTTTGTATCAAAGAAAAATTACTTGGGGGAAAGTTAAAATGGAATAAAAAAGTAAAAATGAAGGTATTCTAATGTATTATTAAAATCCCAGGAATCTATTTTTATATCATACCAATGAGTAAGAGATGTAATTTAGAACCATAATGTCCAAACACATGAGACACTTCTTGCTCTGGAACATTTGCCCAAACCAGCCAAGTCCTTCTTCATAACGTATCTCAAATATCCCATTTCTCTGTCAGGTTCATTTAATTTATGCCTAAATGCTTCCTGCAATCCACAGCTAGTGTTACCTCCTAAAAACTTACTCTTATGTCCATTCAGGATATTGATAATGAAACTACATTCACTTCTATGTCTATTGCTTTGATTGTGTCATTTCATTTTTCTTCATAGCATCACATCTACACAAAGGATCCCAAGCAGAATCTCAGGGCCACTGAATCAAAGTTAGATTTGTTTCATTTGTATAATTCTTAACACTTTTCTAGCTAGACTGTTCCCTGCCATTAACCATGCTGAAACTTCTGTCTCCTATCTGTAAGCCTTTTTTCAGATATCCTTGATGCAATGTGATCATCTTATTTTATACTGGACTTGGTTCTTCTTGGAAGCAAAATGAATACATGAAGAAAGGAAGAAATTGCAAAGGGAATGCTATTAGTAGTTTCATATCAAGCAAGCGTTTGTTAATTGACTTCCAAACTTTTAACAGATTTAACTAGAACACATAGCTTGGATTTTTGGGGGAGGCAAGATAAAGCTGGTATTTATAATATAATCTCTAAGTTATACCTGACCTTAATGTGAGTTGCAGAAGTTTCATCAATTAAATTTTTAAAAATTGTGAATCATGTGACACCCCACATAGCACTTCAAATGGATTCTTTTCCAGGGGAAAAGATCCTTTTTTAATAAAAAGTTGTTCATTTATGAAAAAATACTAATAAACCACTGCTTCATATGAGATAACTGCAAATGATTACAATGAATCGCTTAATTCTAAGTGGACATTTTCTTCCTAGTATTAATAAACAAGTACACGCAAATAATTACCGGGTATTTTATCCTACTATTCATCTACAGAAAAATAACATAAATTTTCACTGTTAAAGTTTTATCATATAATTTGCAAAATGAGGATGAATTATGCATATCTATATCTAAGAACTGGTTAGACTGTTATTCAGGCCAGAAAGGAATTTGGCATAAAGTCATTTGGTTCTGGAAATAATCCATGGTAACTTAGCTACTGAAGTAGTTAAAGACCTCATTATAATTGGCTTAAGCTATAAGATAATATCATCATATGGACTCTCAGAGTATTTTTGCCTCAAGTCTTCAATAAGCTTAGAGTGAACATCTTAGTTCCAAAAATAAATTCATGTTGCATGAATTGACTGACACACCAGTAGTAATAAATACAGGTTTAATCACAAACTTTTACTAATGACTTATTTTTCTGGAAGGCATTTTCCACATACTTCATCTTATTTAATTTTATTTGACCTCTGCTTTCCCAACCTCATGACACAAATGTGCCCATTTAAGAGATGAGGAACATGAGGCTCAGAGATATTAAGTGATTTGCACAAATTCTCAGTTAATAAATTACAGAGGTAAGAATTAACCCCCAGTCTTCTTTTTTTTAAAAGATTTTATTTATTTATTTCACAGAGAGAGTGAGCACAGGGAGACAGAATGGCAGGCAGAGGCAGAGGGAGAAGCAGGCTCCCCGCCGAGCAAAGAGCCGGATGCGGGACTCGATCCCAGGAGGCTGGGATCATGACCTGAGCCGAAGGCAGCTGCTTAACCAACTGAGCCACCCAGTCGTCCCCCCCCCACCCCAGTCTTCTTATGCAACATTCTTTCCATAACATCAGCACTTCCACCACTTGTGAAAACTGGAAAGATGTGGATTTGATCCACATAAACATTTCACATTCCTTTGTCTGCAATTTCTTCTGACATATATTTTTCAGACATCATTCCAGGTAGCTGCTCCTACAAATCAGCAGAGTATCCATCAAGGTACTAGACTGACTCTTTTGCAAAAGATGGGTATATAAAGTAAGTATTTGTTTGCATTTACTTTCAGCACTGACATAATTGAGCAGTAAAGGCGTGACAAATTGATAAATACTTTTTTTTTAAGATTTTATTTATTTATTTGAGAGAGAATGAGTGAGAGAGAGCATGAGAGAAGAGAAGGTCAGAGGGAGAAATGGACTCCCCAAGGAGCTGGGAGCCAGATGCGGGACGAGATCCTGCAAGTCTGGGATCATGACCTGAGCCGAAGGCAGTCCCTCAATCAACTGAGCCATTCAGGCGCCCGATAAATACTTTTTAACATTGGCAGGCAGCAAATGTTTCTTGCATACTCAAAGAAATGCAAAGGTAAGCAATACAGTGAGAATAGGAGGCCAAACAAAATACCAGAAATGTAATAATGTTACAGGCCATGGATACAAATTTCCATGCCTGCTGATGAATTTGAGGGTTCCCTTCAATATCCCCCGTATATTTCTGAGTGTATACTTCTGAGTGCTTCTATGGGTTCAGGATAAATCAACACATACTTGTTATCACTGCCTACAAGCCTGCCCATGGGCATCCTCTGGGCCTTTTCTATGTTCTCAGAGTCTCCAGCAAAGGTAGTACATATCCCCATGTCCCTACTTCTATCCCTTTAGAAGAGCTCCCATCCCCAAAGCTAAAAAACTCTTGAGACATCACACTGCATCTTCTTCAGACTTGAACAGCATGTTCAGAGCTACTCAAAAATGAAAAAATGAGAAAGGAACTTATTTCAGTGAGGCCAACGAAGGGAAGACAATGAACTAACTCTCAAAGACTGTCTCTGAAGTACTGAAAGTAATTCCAGGTTTATACAAGGCAAATGAGGGACAAAAGTGGGTAGGTATGTGCAGGTGGGCAGCAAAGGTCAAATCCATCATTGTCTTGGAGTCAATCACAGGCAGGGGTCTTGCTGGCTCAGGGCAGTCCTTATTGCTTGAGAGGGTACTTTTGGTTCAGGGGAGGCTTTGCCCTCAGGGTCTTTGGCCTGAGCCAAGAGACAATCTGGGAAGTACCCAGCTAGAAAGTGTGAGGTCAGAATGGAGGCAACTGAAGTCCTCTTTCAGAAGTACTTGTTCTTAACCCTATTTAATACATAGATGTATTAACTGACGACTGAGTCATAATTTCATCTTTATATAGCATGCAAAAGTGATCATGAACTCCGATAGACTTCAGCATTAATATTTTCTAGAGTAGTGCATTCTTTGGTAGAAAAAAAATCAGCTGACCATGAAGGTCACACAACTACGGTGCTTTGTTTCAAAAGGATGGTATATGGGTATCCCTGATTATTTCTTCAACTTCCTTTGCATGAGAATCTATCACTAAGAAGTAGTTTAGAGAAGTACACTCTTTATTAGGTTTGATTTTAAAAATTTAAAGTCCTCCCTTCATATCAGAGGAGACCCTGGCTTCAAAGAAAAAATACCCCTGTCCTCCAATTTAAATATCTTAATGATGTTCAAGTTTACAAATGAATAGAAATTGCTTTTGAGTCAGCAAAAGCTGAAGTATCACAGAGAGTAAATGATGAATGAGGCCAGAAGAACTGCTAATGCAAGTTCAAATTTATTGGGTCACTTGATAGTGATTTCCCAAAGTTTTTCACCAAACTTCTCAATCAGAGAAGGAAATAATTTTTATGAAAAATAACACACACACACACACACACACACACACACACACAAAATTATCTCCTCAGCATAGTAAACATGTTAAATAGATTTTCCTTAATGCCTAAAAAGTCATGTTTTCATAGATGGCCTTCATTATTATGTTGACATATATTCCCTCTAAACCTACTTTACTGAGGGTTTGATCACAAATTGATGTTGTACTTTGTCGCCTGCTTTTTCTGCATCTATTGAAAGGATCCTATGTTTCTTATCCTTTCTTTTATTAATGAGGTGTATCACATTGAGTGATTCGCAAATATTGAGCCACAACTGCAACTCAGGAATAAATGCCACTTGTTTGTGGATGAATGTTTTTCTTAATGTATTGTTGGATTTGGTTTGCTAGTATTATGAGAATTTTTACATCTATGCTCATCAGGGATTTTGGCCTGTAGTTCTCTTTTTCAGTGGAGTCTGTAATCTGTTTTTGGTATTGGGGTAATGCTGGCCTCATAGAATGCATTTGGAAGTTTTCCTTCCTTTTCTATTCTTTGGAATAGTTTGAGAAGAACAGATATTAACTCTTCTTCAAATGTTTGGTAGAATTTACCTGTAAAGACATCTGGCCCTGGACTTTTGTTTATTGGGAGTTTTTTGATTATGATTCAATGTCCTTGCTGGTTATCAGGATAGCATATTAATTCTGAAAGCTGTTTTAGGTGGCAACTTTTTCATTTGGTTGGATGGATAGATGATGCCTTTAAAAGTCCAATTCATATTTGAAAATATCAGAAATGCTTTTGTTCCTCTTTCTCTATCTCTCTCTCTCTTTTTTTTTTTTGGTTAATTTGTAACTGATATGCTTAATTTTATTTGTTGACCCAAATATGACCAGATATTTAGTCAAACATTATTCTGGTTGTGCCAGTGAGGATGCCTCTGGATGGGATTAACATTTGAACTGGTGGACTGAGGAAAGCAGGTTGCTTCCCTAAACTGTTCAGGCCTCATCTAATCAAAGGAAGACCGGAACAGAACAAAAAGCTGAGTAAAAGGGATATTTTGCCTGCCTGACTGTGAACTGGGATATTGTTCTTCTCCTGCCCTTGAACTGGAATTTACACTATTGGCTCTCCTGGTTCTCAGTTCTTTGGACTTGGACTGAAAGTATACCATGGGCTCTCTGGATATACAACTTGTTGACTGCAGATTTTGGGATCTTCTCAGCCTCCATGAGCCAATTTTTTATAATCAATCAATGTCTCAATCAATCAATCTCTCTCTGTCAATATATGTCCTATTGGTTACTTTTCTGGAGAACGCTGATTAACACAGGAATCTTGGGCTTTTTTTTATTTAAGAAAATCTACCATAACACACTACAGAGAGTGCATCATTAGCCATAATTTTGAAAGCTACAGTGTCTGCTAGAATTCCCTAATTAATCCCATAGGGCGCAGTCCTCTGGTTATTTATCCCCACTCTGTTAACAGGCCTCCTGTTAACTCCAGTGAGGAACTGTGTGCTGGGTTTATAATCAGAGGACTGAGCTCATTCTGCATCTTTCTCTTCCAATCTCTTGGAGCAACTCTGTGGGGTTAACACTCATCTACTCTTAAAGAAATCCTCTCAGATTGCCTCTATATTCCATAGTTAATGATATGCAGATACTGGCTATGCCAGTAATTCACACTAAATGAATTATTTGTGAAGTGGCAATCAGCTGAGAAAGAGAAAAAAGAAGGAAGGAAGGAAGAAAAGAAGGGAGGGAGGGAGGGAGGGAGGAAGGAAGAAAGGGCGGGTAGGAGGGAAAGAGAGAAAGTTTGTTTTCCCATTGTCTTCCTATGTGGGTTATTTACTGTGGTTTCAGCTCATTACAGATTCTCTAATACCAATGAGCTGCTTTCTGGATGGAGTACAGATTATTTTTCCTTTACAGAAACATTCAATATGTAAGGCTAGTTAGCTGCTTTAAAGACCGTCTCTAAAGAAAAATCTATATGCTATTCTTATACGTAAAAGTAAGAATTAGATTAGGTATCTAATAAGTAAATTAAAAGTGTAACAATTTAAAAACACTGAATTTATAGATAGATGATAAGAATTTGAGCACTGGGTTTACTGGGTAAATGCTTTTGGGCAAAATATTTGATTTCCAAGCTCTCCAGTTTTCTTAACCACAAAACAGGATATTATAAAAATGCGTGCATCATAGGACTGCTGGAAGAAATCAGATGTTGTATCTAGAAAGCATATTAAGTGTCGCTTAAGAATCATGGTTATTAGTAGTAGGTGATATTTTTTAATACAGCCCTATTGACAAATAAAGGCAAGAAAAAAGAATACGAAATAGAAAAAATAGGGAAATTACTTGTTTTCATTAAGAGTTATGCTCACATTACTTCATACATGGGCTAGAATTTCCCAAAATGCAGAATAAGAAACAATGGAGAAGAGGAAGTATCCTTAGCCAAAGTACTGCATTACAAAGACAGGAAGGTGATGAGAGGAGATAGTGTTCTTTTGATAACAGGTTAAAAAAAAAAAAAAAAAAGGAAAGGCAAAGAGAAAAAGGAACAAAGAAGGTAAATATCTAAATATAATTTATGTTTGCAGGTGTGTCATGCCTGGCACATAGCTGGCACTAAACAAATGTTTATTAAGATTCTAATCTCCACACTCAAATGGCATTTAAATTAAATACCATCTACACGTCAGACATCTAATGTTCAAGTGAGTTGCTTTGCAAACTGTGGATAGAATTAAAATCTTAAGCAAAAATATAGAGTGTATAGTAAAAGCAAGAGAGATGGGGGAAACTTCTGGAATTTGTGGTCCTTTTAATATATGCATGCCATTTATCAGTACACATACAATAAATAACAAGTATTTTAAATGAATGAATTCTTTTTCTTGCACTACTCAAAGTAATTTTTAAGGACCAAAACATATCAATTTAAACAAATGAATCCCTTTTTTACCTATAAAAAATCTATATGACAATTAGCCTCTCTTATACAATATAAGCATAATTCAGTAAGTTCAATGCTTGTCCTCAATAATTCTTTAGTGATGAGGTAGCCTAAAGGTGCCTATCTGTTCAGCATATGTAAGCATTTCAAACCACCAATAAATAAATATTTCTCAAACTCTACACTATCTCTATTTTAGAAGTTTAGAAGAATTCAGGGGTGCTTGGGTGGCTCAGTGGGTTAAAGCCTCTGCCTTCGGCTCAGGTCGTGATCCCAGGGTCCTGGGGTCGAGCCCCGCATCGCACTCTCTGCTTGCCGGGGAGCCTGCTTCCCCCTCCTCTCTCTTTCTCTCTCTCTGCCAGCCTCTCTGCCTACCTGTGATCTCTATCTGTCAAATAAAATAAATAAAATCTTAAAAAAAAAAAAAAGAAAGAATTAAGAGAGCTAACGATGACCTGCTAAGGATAAATGGATGCATAACCATGTAGGGCCAGGCAACAGAGAGCCTTGGAATCTTCACCTTAGCAAAGGAACTTGATGTGTTGAGCAACAGGTAGACAGTATGGGCTATCAAACAAAAAAAAATGGTGTTTTGTAAACACTAATCTGGAGAACGGGTCCCGGTGAGTAGGAAAGGATGAGACACTAAAGACAGAATAACTAAGTACAATGTGACATGAAGTAAAAACTACCTGGCAGCAGCAGTCAGAATGAAAGAGATTAAATGAATCCAAGAGAAAGTAGTCTATCAATAAAAGATTATTCCTTTAGGGAGTTCAGATTATACCAAACAATTTTCTATATTTTTGTTAATTTGAAGAAATGTCTTACAAACTGATTTCAGAGTACATTAGCATCAACTACCAATTTCAGTAATTACATGTGATATGCAACTATATGAATGACTCACACAGAATTATTTTCCTATTCTTGGTGTTGTGCCAAAGGCTTGGCAAGCAATAACGCCAATTATTTTAAGGGGTTTGGGAATCAGGAAGAAGCTTCCTCAACATAATGCACTATTGGATTGACACAGAATAATCCCTAGCACCAATTATGCACTGAAGAGAAAAAGTTAGCAAATGAGTAACTTCTGAAGACACTCTCTGAAATGGAATGCCAAGGTGGTCCTAACATAACGAATAGTGGAATGTCAAGAAGGAAGATACAGTCAAAACATCAAAAGCCTGATTATGGGGCAAGATGGAGGAGAAGTAGCAGCTGAGACGACATCAGGTAGCAGGAGATCAGCTAGATAGCTTATCAAAACATTGCAAACACCTACAAATCCAACGGGAGATCGAAGAGAGGAAGAACAGCAATTCTGGAAACAGGAAATCGACCACTTTCTGGAAGGTAGGACCGGCGGAGAAGTGAATCGAAAGCGACGGGAGGATAGACCGCGGGGGAGGGGCCAGCTCCTGGCAAGCGGCGGAGCAACGGAGCACTAAATCGGGACTTTTAAAAGTCTGCTCCACGGAGGGACATCGCTCCAGAGGCTAAACCGGGGTGAAACCCACGCGGGGTCAGCGAGGCCCCAGGTCCCGCAGGGTCACAGAAGGGTGTCTGAGTGTCGCAGAGCTAGCAGGTATCGGAGCGGGAAGCCGGCTACAGAGACAGAGCCGAGGAGTGAGCTCTCAGCTCGGGGTTACCTTGAACCGGTTGCAGGCTGGGTGAGCTTGGAGCGCGGCCAGAGGCAAGGGAGATGGGAGTAGCCGGGGCTTTTCTCTGAGGAGTGGAGCCCCGAATCTCAGCTCTTCCGGGCCGGAGACTAGGAGGCCGCCATTTTTATTCCCGTCCTCCAGACTCTACGGAAAGCGCTCAGGGAACAAAAGCTCCCGAAAGCGAAACCGAGCGGATTACTCAGCCCGGCCCCTGGTAAGGGCGGTGCAGCTCTGCCTCGGGCAAAGACACTTGAGAATCACTACAACAGGCCCCTCCCCCAGAAGATCAAAAGAAATCCAGCCAAGACCAAGTTCACTTAACAAG
>PISX010007521.1:0-88270 GCA_004024625.1 Mellivora capensis | reverse complement strand
CCACCGCCAGTGGGAAGTCTGTTTCTCTTCTCCCTCTCTCTCTGCCCCTTCCCCCACTTGTGCTCTCTCTCTTAGATCAACCAATCAACCAATCAATCAATCAATCTTAAAAAAAGAAAAAGACTTCTGGGGTGCCTGGGTGGTTCAGTCCATTAAGCATCTGCCTTCAGCTCAGGACATGATCCTAGGGTCCTAGAATTGAGCTCCGCATCAGGCTCCCTGCTCAATGGAGAGCCTGCTTCTCCCTCTTCCTATGCCTGCCGCTCTGCCTGTCCTTGCTCTCTCTATCTCTCTGTCAAATAAATAAATAAAAATCTTTAAAAAAAAAAAAAAAGGATTTCTAAGGATTCGTTAGAGATGACCAAAGCCACATTCTTTCACCACATGATCAACCATCATAAAATGGCTTTATATAGTGAAGTTTCGATACAGTCCTCCAATTACTCCTTAATAAGAAGGGAATGCAAACCTTTCACCAGAAAGACCAAGAGAACAGTTGCTATTTTATCTAAAAAAAAATTTTTTTTTTTTTGGTCTAGGTTCCCTTTGTCTTGGGATTTATCTTCCTGCTGTCCAGGATAGTTTGCAGAACTATACACTATCTCAGTGCTCAAAGTTTTTGTTTTTTAAAAAATTTTCTTAAGTTTTTAAATTTTAATTCCAGTAAAATCAGCACCCAGTGTTTTACTGGTTCCAAGTGTACAATAGAATGATTCAACTATTCTATATATTACTCAGTGCTCAGGATGAGAAATGCTGTCCTTAGTCCCCGTCACTCATATCTCCCATCCCCCACCCACCTCCCCTCTGGTCACCATCAGTTTGTTTTCTATAGTTAAAAGTCTGTTTCTTGGTTTCTCTCTCTCTCTCTCTCTCTCTCAATTTTTCTTTGTTCCTTTGTTTTGTTTCTTAAATTCCACATCTGAGTGAAATCGTATGGTATTTGTCTTTCTCTGACTGACTTATTCCGCTTAGCATACTACCCTCTAGTTCTGTCCATGTCATTGTAAATGGCAAGATTCCATCCTTTTTAGGGCTGAATAATATTCCATCTTGTGTGTATACCACACCTTCTTTATCCATTTACCTATTGATTGGCCATTGGGCTGCTTCCATAACTGGGCTATGGTAGATAATGGGGCAATAAACAAAGGGTGCATATATCCTTTAGAATTCCCAGTAGTGTGATTACTGGATCATAGGGTAGTTCCAGTTTTACATTTCTGAGGAAATCTCATACTATTTTTCACAGTGGTCACACCAGTTTTCATTCCCACCAACAGAGCACGAGGGTTCTTCCATGTCTCCACATCCTTGTCAACACTTGTTGTTTCTTGTGTTTTTGATTTCTCATTGCTCAAAGTTTTAAGATTCTTTTTTTTTAAAGCAGGCTCCATGTCCAGCCTGGAGCTCAATGACTGGCTCAAACTTGACCCTGAGATCAAGACCTGAGCCGAGATCATGTCAGACACTCAACTAATTGAGCCATCCGGGTGCCCCAAAAGTTTTAAATGCCAAATTTTTAATGTATAAATTTATGTAGATGATTGATTGTCTCCCGAAGCTATTCTTGCTATGTTTGCTGTTTGCTTTGTATATAAAGATGGACTATAGAATTGGACTCTGGTTTAAAAAAATAGCTTTGGGGGCACCTGGGTGGTTCAGTGGGTTGAAGCCTCTGCCTTCAGCTCGGTTCGTAGTCCCGGGGTTCCCGGGGTCCTGGGATCGAACCCCGGGTCGGGCTCTCTGCTCAGCGGGGAGCCTGCTTCCCCCTCTCTCTCTCTGCCTATTTGTGGTCTCTGTCTGTCAAATAAATAAATAAAATCTTTAAAAAAATAAAAATTAAAAAAAAAAATACGTAGCTTTGCCACTCACCGGCGAGTGGTCTTGAATAGGTTCAACTCCTTTGGACCTCAATTTTCTCATCTGCTTAGTACAAATACTATGGTGGTATATGGAAAGAATTAATGTAGCTGGAATACAAAGCACCAGAGTATATATAATAAGCATTCAATACATTTAACCTACTATTAATAACATTACCATTATTAACAACTTCTTAAATCATTAGTTGGTCTATTATTCTGAATTTACAACCTTTTACTTCCTTCTTGGTGCTTGTATTAGTCAAGGTTCTCCAGGGAAACAGAACCAATAGGAGATAGATAGATAGATAGAGATTTATTATAAGGAATTTGCTCATGGAATAGTTCAAAGGCCTGAGTGCTGGTGGTGTAGATTCCGGGTCAGGTGTGAATTTCTGAGAACCAAGAACCCTGAGGGTGAGAAGAGATCTCACTTCAGCAGTCAGACAGAGAGAGATTCAGGTATTTAAGAGACTGGGGTGGGTGGTACCTACCCACACTGCACAGGGCCATTTGCTTTAGTCAGTTCACCTTTTCTAATGCTAATCTCTTCTGGAAACATCTTCACAGACACACCCAGAAATAATGTTTAATCAGGCATTAGACACACCCAGAAATAATTTTAATCCTGTAGCCCCTCAAGGTCACTCATAAACTTAGCCATCACAGCGTCCAAATTAAAACACATCACCTCCTGGGCAAACAACTGAACACAGTGGTAATACCTTCCCTCCCAGGTCTTCCCACGTAGCACTAGCTCAGAAACATTTGCGTTGAACATCTCAGGACCCACACTGTGGGTGGCAGGTACCTGCAGGTACCTCTCAGCCTCCCATTTCTTTCATTTCCACAGCTCATCGAGAAGCAGAATCGTCTCTTGTCCTCACCCCACCTGAGCACGTCCAGGTCACACAGTTAGGGACGAGTGACCTAGCACCCAAAGCCTGTCCTTTTTCTCCAAGTCCAGCCCTTTTTTAGTTGTATATTTATTGTCTCCCATGTCTTTTGAGATAATCCCTAGTGCAACCGTTAAACAGAAAGCATTAGGCAGTCTTAAACACTGAAATGTTTCTCAGAACCTCCTTAGTAGGGACAAAATAATCTATTCCTGAAGGAAGAAAGATGACATTCAATGTATTCGGGTGGAACTCGCTGGTCCTAGAGCATGAAGCCTGGATGGTTCAGCTGGTGAAGCATCCAACTCTTGATTCTTCAGGTCACGATCTCAGGGTCTTTGAGACGGAGCCCCGCGTGGGGTTCTGAGCTCAGCATGGAGTCTGCTTGTCCCCCCTACCAGAGCCACTTATGTGGTCTCTCTCTCTCTCTCTCTCTTCCAAATAAATAAATAAATAAAGTCTTTGAAACAACATTAAGCTTCTGGCATTCTTCTGTCAGACTCTCTGAAACCTCACAGAGATCAGAGGACATGTTAAGATTAAGCATATGTGTCAGAGAATTGAGGGTAGGAAGGCTTTTTGAAACTCCGCTACAGATACTGACTTTAAGCACTTTTTCAAAGTCCTTTAAGGAGAACATTTAATTGACAACATAGTCTTTTTTCTTTTTCTTTCCTCAGATATGTCTTGTGAAACCTATTTTGACCCAGAATATTTATTTTGGATGGTCAGTGAAATTTTACATTGAAGGGGACTTCAAGGGTAGCTTTGAATAACGCTGTTTTGTGGTCAGTGACAACTGAGGCTCAGGGAAGCTAAGTGACATGCCCAGCGTCACACCCCAAGGAAGGAGAAGCACCATTGACGAGACCAAGGTCTCCTGATTCTTAATTCAGGGTCTCTTCAGCTGTGAGCCTTTCCCCATAGGTCCCTTGTTATGTTTTTCTACCAGCTCCAAATGGACACCCAAGTGTAGCTTTCTCAGAGAGCCATGAGCCTGGAGCGTTAAGGATATGCCAAGTTGAAGTCAGCCCCATCTTAAACCCCTCTCTCTGGCCTGCCAGGTCCTAGCCTTGTTTGAGCCCTGGGTTCTAGGTTTCGTTTGGACTCCCCATTTCCCCTCCTCTCTTCTGTGCCTTCTTTTTTTTCTGCTATAAGTAGGATTGATAAAGTTTGCTTTTGTCTGCACTCAGGATATTACTTAATACAATACAAGGTCACTTGTGTGAATGGGAGTCAACATATGGTAGTGATTACATGGTAAAAGGACAAAAAGCCCAGCGAGCAAACACAAAAGCACATTTTACTGCTGCCAGCTAGCAGCACTCACTGAGGGAAGCAAATAATCTGTGTGTCATTCTGTCAATAAGCCTGAGGCACAGCCACGTGAAAATCCCAGAAGTGAATCTGTGAGTGAGGGGAAAAGCACTAATGAGAGAAAATAGAGACATGAGCTCTGTGCAGAGCAGACTCTCTCCCGGTGGCATTGACATTCAGGTGCAGGCATCTGTCCACGTACACTTGAGCTGAAGTCCCGTCTCCTACCCTTGTGAACTTTCCAACAACAGCCAAAAGGGGAATGCTAATACTATGCACTTTGCTGAGTTATTGTAAAGGTTGCAAATAGAGTCTGATGCTGGGCATGAGAACTCAAGACATGTTAGCTATTAATATTATTATTATTATTATTATTATTATTACTATGACTAGCACTTTCCAGCATCATCATTCTAGTCTAAGGCACCATGATTGATGCTACCTGGAAAAGATCAGTAGTTCATAAAAACTTCCCGGCAAGTTATACACACAAACTATATTTTACTGTATGTGTGTTTGTGGATACAGTTACACAATCTTTTATCCAAAATCACAGGTCATATGCACTTTAGAGAAAAAAAAAAAAAGAAATCAGAGCTTTCGAATAAATTCTGGAGTAGTGCCCTATACTCAATCACATTCACTTCCGTGTCAGGGGTTCCCAAGACCACCCCAGACCTGGCAATTTGCTAGAAGGACTCGCAGAAGTCAGTATACAGTCACGCTCATGGCTATGATTTATTATAACAAAAGGACACAAAGTGGAATCAGCAAAGATAAAAAGCTCAAGGGGCAAAGTCCAGAGGAAACCAGGCATAAGCTTCCAGAGTCTTCTCCCAGTGGGGTCACACAGGATGCACTTGATTTCTCTAGCTGCAGATTGCGAGAACACATGTGAAATGATGTCTGCCACGGAAGCTCACTGGAGATTCAGCGCCCAGGGTTTTTATCGGGGACTCGACATGTAAACACGCTTTGCCTTGCACAGACCAAAATTTAAGACTCCCATAAGAAAAAACAGGCTTTCGGGACAAGCTACACTGTTTCCAAGAACAGCTTAGTTTAGTATGCCACTCTTAGGAGTCAGGGACGGTGGCAATCCTCCCCAAATCCAAGTTCCCAGATGCCAGGCATGAGCCAGTCATGCAAAGAGGTCTTTTTTTTTTTTTTTTTAAGATTTTATTTGTTTATTTGACAGACACAGATCACAAGTAGGCAGAGAGGCAGGCAGAGAGAGAGGAAGGAAAGCAGGCTCCCTGCCGAGCAGAGAGACCGACGCGGGGCTCGATCCCAGGACCCTGGGATCATGACCTGAGCCGAAGGCAGAGGCTTTAACCCACTGAGCCACCCAGGCGCCCCCAAAGAGGCCTTTTAAAGGGGGAGCAGTCTCAGGCTTGCTGTGCTAACTCTTTCCACATGACTTTCTGCAGCAAAATCTGTGAATAATTACACAGACTCTGAACAGTCTCGTGCTTTGGGTCAGGCTTTGCCATCAAATCAACTTAGACTGAGTCAGGTATTACTGTAAAATATATCATGATAATCTCTGGTTTGCAGAACTTGTTGGGTTTTTGAATAGCCATTAAGAGATTAAAGTTTGGGGCACCTGGGTGGCTCAGTGGGTTAAAGCCTCTGCATTCGGCTCTGGTCGTGATCCCAGGGTCCTGGGATTGAGCCCCGCATTGGGCTCTCTGCTCGGCGGGGAGCCTGCCTCCCTCTCTCTCTCTGCCTGCCTCTCTACTTGTGATTTCTGTCAAATAAATAAAAAAAATCTTAAAAAAAAAAAAAGAGAGATTAAAGTTCTGTTTTGTTCTCTCTCTCTGCTTTTCCTTCTTCCTTCCATTTTTCCTGATTCTCTTCTCTTCTCCCTTTCTTTCTCTCTCTCTCTTTCTTCTTTCCTAACTTTACTTTTGCTCAGTCTTATTATTAAGTAAAATGTATACAGTTGCACAAAAGGAGGTGAGAAATGCAAGCATTTTGTGATAAATGTAGGGCAAACCCTACAGCAATGATGAAAATAACCAAGCAAATGGCACAGCTAATGAGCCAAGAAGGAGATAAAAATGGAATCACAAAATTATATTCAATTAATTCCAAACAAGATAGAAAAATAGAGAAAGGGAACAAAAAACAAATGGGACAAATGGGGAATAAACAACAAGAAAACAGAGGTAAACTTAATGATATCAATAATTATATTAATGGTAAAGAGCCCAAACATCGCAATTAAGAAGCAAAATGAAGCTTGGATAAAAACAAGACCCAGGGCACCTGGGTGGCTCAGTGAGTTAGGCCTCTGCCTTCGGCTCGGGTCATGGTCCCAGGTTCCTGGGGTCAGACCCTGTGTGGGGCTCTCTGCTCGGCGGGGAGCCTGCTTCCCCCTCTCTCTCTGCCTGCCTCTCTGCCTACTTGTGATCTCTGTCTGTCAAATAAATAAATAAAATAAAATAAAATAAAATAAACCAAGACCCACCTTTATGTTAGAAATGATCTCTATAGCCATGTAAATAGATTAAAAATAAGGATGAAAAAAATATGCTATGATAGCACTAAAAAGCAAAACAAAACAAAACCCAAACAAACAACAACAACAAGAACCCAGAAAAACCAAGCAGAGTGGGTATATCAATATCCCACAAAGTAAATTTCAAAGAATATTAGTAGAAATAAATAAGGTAATTTTATGATGGTAAAAGAGTCTGTCAAAAAGACCAAACAACCAAAAATGTTTATGTACCTAAGAGAGCTTTAAATTTCACAAAGCAACATCCACTGAAACTGCAAAAACAAATTCACAAAGAGAATCAGATATTTGAATCCGCTTGCCTCAATAATTGATAAAGTGAGCAGAAATAAATTCAGCTAGGATATAGAAAAATTGAACAAAATTATCAACAAACCTGACTTACTTTACATATATAGAACAATCCACTCCAATCAGAATATACATTCTTCTCAACCACAAATGGAACATTTTATAAAGTTATAATTTGGGGGGCACCTCGGCGGCTCAGTGGGTTAAAGCCTCTGCCTTCAGCTCAGGTCATGATCCCAGGGTCCTGGGATTGAGCCCCGCATCGGGCTCTCTGCTCAGCAGGCAGCCTGCTTCCTCCTCTCTCTCTGCCTGCCTCTCTGCCTACTTGAGGTCTCTGCCAAATAAATAAATAAAATCTTAAAAAAAACTTAAAAAGAAAGTTGCAATTTGGATTAGAAAACAAATCTCAATAAATTTTAAGCCAGAAAACAAATCTCAGTACATTTTGAAAGATTTAATTCATGCAAAATATGTTCTATAATAGATTTAGAATTTAATTACAATTCATAACCAGAAAGATTTCTCAAAAACTTGTAAAGTACAGAAACAAAGTAACATACATTTAAGTAATCCATTTATCAATGAAACAACCAAAAAGGAGAATTAGGAAATATGTTGAATGGAAAAAGAAAATAAAAACACAGCATGGTAAAATTTGTTGAATACTGTAAAATAACACTAGTGTGATATTTATACCACTGAACAACTCGATTAAACAGAATACATGTCTTAAGTTAATGGCCTATGTGTTTACCTTAAGAATCTACAAAAACAGTAAACACACATTTGATCCAAAGAAGAAGAAAGCAAATAGAAATGGAAATTAATGAAACAAAAAAAATTATTACTAAGATAATAAATGAAATAATAGAGATATAATAGAGAAATAATAGAGATTAGAGATAATAAATGAAAATAAAGTTATTTAAGAAGATTGATAATATGTGATATTGACAAACTAGCCAGGCTTGATGTTGAGAAAAGGTAAGAAGACCCAAATTACTAATGGGATAGACTACATTACAGCTGATTCTATAGATACCAGTGAGCCCCAAGGGACTTTTTCCTATTTCTTTTTTTTTTTTTTAGATTTTATTTATTTATTTTAAAGAGAAAGAGATAGTGGGGGGGGGCAGAGGGAGAGAGAGAATCCCAAGCAGACTTCACACTGAGCACAAAGCCTGACATGGGGCTCAATCTCATGACCCTGAGATCGTGACCTGAGCCAAAATCAAGAGTCTGTCTCTTAACAGACTGAGCCACACCGGCACCCCCAGGGGAATTTTATAAATAACTCTATGTCAATAAATTTAAAAACGTAGACTTCGGATTAGGCAAAAAAAATTTTTTTTTAGATCCAACCTCAAAGCATGGTTATAATCTAATACTTTCTTTAAACATACTTCAACATTTTTTAAATGTCTGCTCTTCAACACTGTTGGGTGGATAAAAATATAAGCCACAGACTAGTAGAATATTTTCAAAGCTTAGCTCCGATAAAGGATTGAATCCAGACTATGTAAAGAATACTCAAAACTCAACAAGAAACAGCACAATTTAAAAATGGGCAAAAAGTCTGATAGAATATTTTACCATAGTAGATATATTGATGGCAAATTAGTACATACAAACATGTTAGGCTTTGACAAGTTATTCAAAAATGCAAATTAAAACCACAAGGAGATATCACTACATACCTTTTAGAATGGCTAAAAGAGCCCAAATATTGCAATTATATAAAATTATTGCAAATATATAAATATCTTATATTTATATATTTATATATAATATTTATATGTTAAATATTATATATTAAATATTTATACATATATACAAATATATACATTTACATATTCTATATATAATATTGCAAGTATATAAAATTATATGAAAACCATATAAAGTACTGACAAGTGGGTGGAGAAATTGGAACTCTCATACACTGCTATTGGAAATGTAAAATGGTATATCCATTTTGGAAAATCATTGGCAGTTACTTTAAAAATTAAACATCTATGTGCCATATGATCCATTCTACTCCTAGCTATTTACTCAAGAGAAAAGAAAGCATATGTTCTTTCAAATATTTGTATACAAATATTCACAGCAGGCTTATTTGTAATTGCTATAAATTGGAAAGAATCCAAATGTCCATCACCAAGTGAATATATAAACACATTATGGTATATCCACACAATGGAAACAACAGAATGAGCTGCTGGTGTATACTACAACTTGGATGAATTAAGAAATAATTATCCTGAATGAAAGAAGCCAGATAGACATAGAACATCTTCTGTAGACTTCATTTATATAAACTCTAGAAAATGTGAGTGGATCTACAGTCATAGAAAGCAAGGAAGGGATTGCCAAGGGGCACATGGAAACTTTGGAAGATGGATATGTTCACTGTCTTGATTGTGATGATGGTTTCGTGGATGTATAAATAATTCAAAACTTTAATAAGTGTCCACTTAAACCTGTACATTTTATTATAGGTCAACAATTAAACAATAGTGTTACATAAACAGGGCAAAACTTATTAAATTGTATACTTTAATTGTAAACTTTACTAAAGGTTAACAATAGCTCAGTATTTTCTAAGGGTTACAATGAATATTAGTGTAAAATCCCTTTCTAATAATAACGTTTTGAATACATTGATCCAAATGAAATTGATTTTAAAGCTTACAGTGTTCTGTGAAAGAGTGCTTTAACAATTTTTCTAAGTTAGTCCTTCTAACCAAAACACAATCCAACTAATTAATAATTCTGCTAAATATTTTTGACTTTTAAGACTTAGTTAAATGGTTCTATTTGTGTAAGTCTTCCTACTTGGCTAATTAAAAGCACAAACACACCAAAAGCCCATCTATAGATAGTGCTGGGAAATATGTCTTTTTTTTTTTTAAGATTTTATTTATTTAGTTGACAGAGAGAGACACAGCCAGAGAGGGAACACAAACAAAGGGAGTGGAAGAGGAAGAAGCAGGCTTCTCACTGAGCAGGGAGCCCGATGTGGGGCTTGATGCGGGGCTCAATCCCAGGACCCTGGGATCACGACCTGAGCTGAAGGCAGACATTTAATGACTGAGCCACCCAGTCGCCCCTTTAGTGAGGTTGTAATTCCTGGCAGCAAATCCTTGTCATTTGTATATGCATGAGGCCTCCCTTCCCTGGAGCCCCAGCCTGCGAATCAGGTGCGGCAGCCAGCAACATAGTGCCAAACTTAATTATTTACTCAAGCATATTCCTTATATGGGGCATTGAATTCCCTTTAATATCTCTCCTAAAAGGAAGTAGACATGACCCATTTAAACCACCCATAAAATAAGCAAAAAAAAAAGACAAACCAACAAAAACCCCTAAGGGCACTTTCCTTTGTTCTTTATCCCATCCCAAACTCACCTAAAAATAAAAGAAGTCAGTTTTATATGTAAAGACCAATGCACACAGATTTATTTTCTTAACATCTGACATCTTGATGAAGAAAAACTGCCAATGTACAGACTGTATATGTGAAGAAAAAAAAAACCCTAAAAAGAAAGATTGGGGTGCCTGGGTGGCTCAGTGGGTTAAAGCCCCTGCTTTCAGCTCAGGTCATGATCCCAGCATCCTGGGATCGAGCCCCACATCGGTCTCTCTGCTCGGCAGGGAGCCTGCTTCCCCCTCTCTTTCTGCCTGCCTCTCTGCCTACTTGGGATCTCTCTGTCAAATAAATAAATAAAATCTTGAAAAAAAGAGAAAGATTAATTTACATTCACTGTGGATGTATTTTATTTTATTTTTTAAAAGATTTTATTTAATTGAGACAGAGAGCATGAAGGGTGGGGAGGAGAAGAGAGAGAGGGAAAAGTAGACTTCCCACTGAGCAAGGAGCCCAACGTGGGGCTCAGACCTGGGACTCTGAGATCATGACCTGACCCAAAGGCAGATGCTTAACCAACTGAGGTACCCAGGAGTCCCTGTTGTACCTGTATTTTAGAAAAGACCTTTGACACATGAATTCACAGAGGAAGATCTGTCTGAGATGTGATCCTTTTACCCTTCAAAAGAGGATTGCAGAGACTTTTGTAAAAATCTCTCCATAACTACTGGATGAGTTTGAAAGGACAGGGAGAGCCTCAGTCTCTGAAACACAGCTGGGTCTCCTTGATTTTGAAACTTACCTAGGCCTTCTATGTTACTGCAGCAGGGGCAGCAGGGGCCACACTTCTGCCAGAGAAATGCTCTCACACTTTACTGGGCTTGCTGTAGGAGGGGAGAGGCGTGACTTAGCAGAACTCTGTTGCAGTTTACTGGAAGCCGGTGTGTTCCTCCTGCTCGGCTTGTGCTGGGATAAACCAAGCACCATTTAATAGGGCTGGTGGTTTTCTTGTCCTTTCCTGTTTGGAGAAGGATATTGACAGTAGAGCAGCCAAGTCGCTGACTCATGGTCAGTGGAAACTGCCAGAATGCCGAGCAGAGAGGACCGTACCCACTCTCTAAGCTTCGTGCTCTCCCTACTTGTGATGCAATACCTAGACAACATCCAAAATTATTCCTAAATTTTCTGAGAAATCACAGGAGGGAGAAGGGAAGCATCGTTAGTGATATGTGGATATCCTGGATCCCATCCGTACCCCTGCAACGGGATGTGACAATACAGGTACTTTGTTTGGCTGGTATCTTTCCAAAAAATAGATACCTGTCTAGTCCAAAGAAAAACCAGCCCAGCCCAGATGGCAGGACAATCTACAGTATACCCGGCTAGGACTCCTCCAAACTGTCAAGGTTGTGAATAATAAGGGAACTGTCACAGACCAAAGGAAATTCGAGACATGACATCTAGGAGCATTGTGGTCCCTGGGATGAATCTGGCAACAGGAAGAGCCCGTTAATTAAAACAAAACAAACAGACAAACAAACAAACACAAAAAACCCTGATGAAATCTAAATAAAATCAGGAGTTGAATGGTAGTAAATACCAAGGACAGTTTCTTAATCATGAAAAATGTACCATGGTATTTTAAGACCTTACCCAAGGAGGTGTATAGGAACTCTGAGGACTATCTTTGCGACATTTCTGTCAATCTAACATTAATCTAGAACAAAAAGATTATTTTAAAAAGCTTAAAAATAGTTCTGAGAAAAGGTATTTGTAGCTTGCTGAAATTGAAGTGTCTACAAAGAAAATTTATAGCTGACGAGGATCATGGATGAATAAATGAAATCAAGTTATCTAAACATTCGATATTCTTTTTTTTTTCTTAAAGATTTTATTTATTTATTTGACAGACAGAGATCACAAGCAGGCAAAGAGAGAGAAGGGGAAGCAGACTCCCTGCTGAGCAGAGAGCCCCATACGGGCTCAATCCCAGGACCCTGAGATCATGACCTGAGCTGAAGGCAGAGGTTTTACCCACTGAGCCACCCAGGCGCCCCTAAATAGTAGATATTCTTAAATTGTTGCCTCTTTGCTCTGAATTTCATTGTTCCCTTCTGGAGGGGAAAAAAAAAAGTCAGAAAGGCATATGAAATTAACAAATAATTGAAGTTAAAAACAAAAAGGCTTTAGAAAGATAAAACCTCCGCATCTATGTGGCAGGAAGAGTGGGACAATGGAAAAGGTAACATTGGAGTTGTTGTTTTTTTCCCCTGTGCCCTCGTTCAAACATATACCCTGTGTAACACACAGTATATAATTACTGTTTACACATCTGTCCCTAACATTACACCTTAATTTCCTTGTGTGGCAGTATTCTGTAGGCTGAACAGGAATTTGGGGAATCATTAGATTTAAACATAACTAAATCAATCCCAGCTTCCCAACTTACTGGCAGGGACTCTGAATATTTCTCTAATTTGAATCATAAAATTAGGTAGCAATAACTAATCTTCCAAGGTGACTAGGAGAATTTCATAATGTTTAGCACTGAGCTGACCCATAGGTACTCAATAAGTATTAATATCTTTTTTGAGTAAGGGTGTAGAGAAAAATATGTGCTTCCATGGAAAAGGATGCATTGTCCATGAAAATCCTTCCAGATTACCTGATCCTAGCCTTTCATTGCTCTTGAACTATTTTGTAAGTTGGCGAATTTTATTTTATTTTTTTAAAGACTTTATTTATTTATTTGACAGACAGAAATCACAAGTAGGCAGAGAGGCGGGGGCGGGGGGGGGTGGTGGGAGCAGGCTCCCTGCTGAGCAGAGTGCTGAATGTGGGGCTCGATTCCAGGATCCTGAGATCATGACCTGAGGGGAAGACAGAGGCTTAACCCACTGAGCCACCCAGGCGCCCCAAGTCCACGAATTTTAGATAATAGCAATGCAAAATAGTTGTGTATAGTTATGTAAATTAAGTCTGTCCATTGAAAGGACGACTCTCCTCCCACCAAGCTAAAAAAGGTGGTTTTGCATCCATCCTCAGGTTCACTTCAACATTATCACACTCCAGTCTTTGAGAAGGTCAGCAAGAGGATGTGACTGTCAGTTGACACTCAAGGGGGACGACGGCTTTTCGAAGCTCCCCACCCCCTGTCCTTGGAATGTATGCTCTGCCTACTATTCCCACAGCCCAAGCCTTTTCAAAGATGTAGCCTTGAGAGAGAAAGGTGTTGTTGAGGTCATCTGGACAATATGCATGACTGAACCCTTTTAAAGCCTCTGTGTAAACTTCTCAGATTCTCAAGGCAGGTGGGGAGATCTACTTACCTCAGGGCTGGGCAAGGCAAGCATGGTCTGTAAGTTCCCTTGTTGATTAAACCTGTCACCTGCCAATCAGGAGTGGCTTGCCTGTGTCTTTGATCGCTCCTTGCCCTCCACCTATGCGGGACAGTTTGCTTGCAAACCAAGATCAATATAAATTGGCGTGTTTTTTTTCGGCTTCTCCCTTTGAATCAGGTTGTAATATTTTAGCAGAGTCCCCTCATTAGTAACAAGCTAAATAGAATCTCTGACACTTGTTCATTTTATATCCATATAGTAGCCATGATGTTACCATTCTTTTAAAAAAATATCCCTTAATAAGGATATGTATGCTATTTCATTCATCTTTGCACTCCCTATGCCTATCCTGAAATAAGATGTGTAGTCAACGTTCTTCAAATAGGGGTGCCTGGGTGGCTCAGTGGGTTAAGCCTTGTACTCTTGATTTCAGCTCAGGTCATGATCTCAGGGTCCTGGGATCGAGCCCCCACATCGGGCTCTCTGCTCAGCAGGGAGCCTGCTTCCTCCTCTTCCTCTGCCTGCCTCTCTGCCTACTTGTGATCTCTCTCTGTCAAATAAGTAAATAAAATCTTCAAAAAAAATATTCATCAGGTAGAACTGACACGGGATTTAAAATATGTGGGGAGTTTGAGAGAAGGGATCTTGCAATCTGAGATGAAATTAGAACTCGGTCTACCTACTGAAGATCTTAACAGAGCAATAAAGAAGTCTAAGAGTCCCGGTGTAAAGTCAGCAGTATTTGTCTGTGGGAGGCACCTGCGGCCTTATGCATTAAGACCCAAACCCCAACTGGTTTTTGCTTAGGAGGAAATGCAACTACTTCGTGGCTATGTAGCCAGGAGCAATTTTCACCGTTTACAGGATGCTCAGGAGGCTTTCGTTGGAGGTGGTTTATATTAGCGTTAGTAATCCTTAATGCACATCTGCTAGCTCCCCCAGATAGTCGAAGAGCTCATGCGCTCTCCAAGGCCTATGGGAAATGCTTCAGACCACATTTTAGATTCAGACCAATCTAGGTTGAAATTTCAGTATGTACTAGCCACATGACCTTGGGACTGGGGAGGGTTATTTGCATGGAAAGCTGGGACTAGCGCACAGCAGGACTCAAAAAGAGTAACACTTCCATTGCAGTCACTGGACAATTGAGGCAAAGTTCTATTTTTTTTAAGGTTTTTTTTGTTGTTGTTTGTTTGTTTGTTTTAATTTGACAGAGGGAGATCACAAGTGGGCAGAGAGGACGGCAGAGAGAGAGGAAGCAGGCTCCCTGCTGAGCAGGGAGCCCAACGCGGGGCTCGCTCCCAGGACCCTGAGATCATGACCTGAGCCGAAGGCAGAGGCTTTAACCCACTGAGCCACCCAGGCGCCCCAAAGTTCTATTTTTTTTTAAGGAACATTTTATTTATTTGGCAGAGAGCGAGAGCGCACAAGCAGGGGGAACTGGAGAGGGAGAAGCAGGCTCCCCGCTGAGAAGCCCCACACGGGGCTCAACCCCAGCATCCTGAGATCATGGCCTGAGCCAAAGGCAGATGCTTAACTGATAAGCCACCCAGTCTCCCCCAAAGTCCTCAATTTCTGATGATTCAGAAATCCCAAGGAAATTCGAAAGACAAGACAAGATAGAGTGTAACTGGTTTATTTGAATGAATATTCTAAAACTGGTTTCATTCATTGCTGTAGTAGTTTAATGTTCATTCGGGCCCCTGCCTTCCATTTCCTACTGGAAAGCTGATGCCACGAGGGGTCAGGGATGGGCTTTTCCAGCATGGCATGGTGAGTGAGTGTCAGCAGAGACATCAGAACTTAGTCTCCCAGCCTCTGCTGTAGATCTCCTTCTGAAATATGGCAGCGGCTTCCAAGTCCCAGATGGAGGGCAGCAGAGCAGCTCTCTGCTTTAAACAGCCCATCAGAACACAGAACGCTCCTCTTAAAAAAAAAAAAAAATTAAAAACACAATGCAAGTGGATAGGAAGACGTAGGCATCACTATCAGTGTACCTGAGACCAGCATTCTGGACCTGAAGTCCCTAAAATTCTGTACAAGGCCACTGACTATAATGGCCTCAAGAAGCTGACCTCTTGCCTCTTTGTCAATTACAGCAACTATTTTTATAAATTTATTAACGGAGCAATGATTCTAACCATCATGTTCAGTAAAATGTGGGAATCAAGCTCACCCAGTTCATTCCAGGATTCAGGCTGCACTTTTTTTTTTTTTTGAAAAAAAAATTTTTTTAATTTTAAAATTAACATATAATGTATTATTAGCCGCAGGGATACATGTCTGTGAATCGCCAGGTTTACACACTTCACAGCACACACCATAGCACATACCTTCCCCAATGTCCATAACCCAAGCACCCTCTCCCTACCCACCCTGCCCCCAGCAACCCTCGGTTTGTTTTGTGAGATTAAGAGTCTTATAGTTTGTCTCCCTCCCGATCCCATCTTGTTTCATTTATTCCTTTCCTACCCCCCAAACCCCCACGTTGCCTCTCAATTTCCTCATATCAGGGAGCTCATATGATAATTGTCTTTCTCTGATTGACTTATTTCACTAAGCATAATACCCTCTAGTTCCATCCACATGGTTGCAAATGGAAAGATTTCATTTCTTTTGATGGCTGCATAGTATTCCATTGTGTATATATACCACATCTTCTTTATCCATTCATCTGTTGATGGACATCTAGGATCTTTCCATAGTTTGGCTATTGTGGGCATTGCTGCTATAAACATTCGGGTGCACGTGCCCCTTCGGATCACTACAGTTGTATCTTTAGGGTAAATACCCAGTAGTGTGATTGCTGGGTCGTAGGGTAGCTCTATTTTCAACTTTTTGAGGAACCTCCATGCTGTTTCAGGCTGCACTTTTAAAGCCATTTCTACTAGGGGTGTGTGTGTGTGAGTGTGTGTGTGTGTGTGTGTATGTCTGCACACATACGTGCATTTCAAGTTCCTCTTTTCAACATTACAGTAGGTATTTGGGGGAATAAAACAGAAGGGAAAGACTTCCAACCGCTATGAACTAAAGACCTAATAAAGAAACACCTCTGTCCACAAAAAGGTCTGTTCAAACAGATTTATAGCAACTTTGTTGATAACAGCCTCAAACTGGAAATTGTCAGGTGTCGGTCAACAGACCGGATAAGCAAACTGTTACATATCATATTCATGTAACAGAATATTACTCAGCAACAAAAGGACAAATGACTGATACGCAGAGGAGAATGGATGAATCTTAAAAACCAGGAAGAGAAAAAAAAACAACCCTAGGCACAACAGAGTATAAATATATTATCCAATTTATTGGAGTTCTAGAATAAGCAGAACTAATTTGTGATGAACAAACTGCTGGAACTGAGTAGCCTGTGTATTTGTGTGTGTGTGTGTGTGTGTGTGTGTGTGTGTAAGACAGGGAAGCCTCGACTGTGGAGCGACAGGAACTATGGAGGGTGAAGATAATGTTTTACATCTTGGTTGCCCAGATGTACTTATTAATCAAAATTCAGAGAATTTACACTTAAGATTTGTATACTTGACTACATGTAAGATTTATATTGAAAGAAAAAAATCTCGCTAAAGTAAAAAGAACTCTAATTAGAAGTATACATGGGCGGAGGGGGTGGGGAGTGTAAGAATGCCTGCAGTTTACTTGGAAATGTGTCCCAACTTTAACAGACGGGTAGAAGGATAGAGAGATACATAGTTGTATAGATATGTAACAAAATGTCTAGTGGAATCTCGGTGGTAGATATACAGGTTTTCATGGTTTTACAGGTTTGTTGTATGTTTGAAATTTATCATAATAAAAATATTGAGGAAAAACCCAGTGAATTTAAGGAATTTAGATGGAATGAGCCTCATCACCATCATCACTATCATCGCTACTATATCCAAATATTCAATTTGTTAGGAATCCACTTTGGTTCAGATACCTTCAAAATATCTATTAAGCAAAAATGAATCTTGGGCTGTAGATAGTATTTCCAACTCACATAGAAGGGAATTTTTTTTTAAGATTTTATTTATTTATCTGACAGAGATCACAAGTAGGCAGAGAGACAGGCAGAGACAGAGGAAGAAAAGCAGGCTCCCCGCTGAGCAGAGAGCCTGATGTGGGGGCAGGATCCCAGGACCCTGAGATCATGACCTGAGCCTAAGGCAGAGGCTTTAACCCACTGAGCCACCCAGGCGCCCCCATAGGAGGGAAATTAATTTGCTTTAAGTCACCAGCTAACAATGGCTGGTGACTTAACTTATAATCTATACCAGGTTTGTTTTATTTGCCTATTTGCTTTTTGTTGCTTTTGCTCTCCTTAGGGCCATCCTACTTCCCAAGTGTGGGTCAAAAAACTCAAATACACTATAAGCTTCTACAGACTCAAGTTTGAAGTTTTGTTGTTCACATTACAGGGTACATGAGATAAACAGAAAAATGAATTATTAACTTGTATACTAATTCCATGGAGATATATGGATAAATTAGCAAAGAGAGCTCATTTGAAGTGGAAAGTCACATGACTGATGTTGTTTGTTCTGCAAATGACTCTCAAAGTGTGAAGTCAACCATAGGGCAGGAGCTGCTAAGCTGGATTTGGGGGGCACCAGAAGACTGTTAGTCAAAGATAACTTCGATATATTGCAATTAGCCACCTGAGTATAACATAGAGAGCCTGTCACTTTTAGAGAAAACTTTTGATGATACATTTGCACCTTTGTTAGGCTGACAGATGAAAGATGTGTAAGGGTGTTTGGATCATGAGCCATATCTTTGCTAGCTTGCCAGTTACCCTGGAAGGCATATTTGCTCAGCGACTTCATGCTTGGTGACTTCACTTCCCAATTGATTTAGGTTCTATGAATCTAGAATGCAATGAGTTCTTGTCCAAGTGTCTTGAGGAAAAAATCAGCATGTACTTGGTATAGTGCAAAGAGAATGAGGAGCAGTATCCTGACCTAGAAATTTTGCCAAGTGTCATTGGTACCTGGGAATGTACCCGGTTGATAGTAAAGAGATATTCAGAGTGGTGAGCCCTGTGTGAAGTCTTTTTTTAAAAAATATTTTATTTATTTATTTAACAGAGAGAGAGAGAGAGAGAGCGATCACAAGTCGGCAGTCAGAGAGAGAAGGGAGAAACAGGCTCCCTGCTGAGCAGAGAGCCCAATGCGGGGCTCGATCCCAGAACCCTGAGATCATGACCTGAGCTGAAGGCAGAGGCTTACCCCACTGAGCCACCCAGGTGCCCCAAGCCCTGTGTGAAGTCTTAAATATCATCTCTACTTATGCAAAGGTACTATTCAGTACTGAGGCAAAGACTGGTTGAGATTCAAGCACTGGGCTCATAAAGGTTTATACTTAATGCAAGTAGACTGTTCCTCAGAATAAGATGTCCCAGATGGTCTAAGTCGCTGCCTCTTTGCATTCAGCTAGAATTGATCAACTCAATGAATCAATACTGATGATATCATGGCTACGAGCCCTCTGACTGCATGCTAATGACATTGTAAGAGGGCTGGGCCAGCTTATCAGAGCTGCCAACAAGATATTTATTGTAAACAAATAAAAAATAATAGCTATACAGTGAGCTTTTTGGGTGAAAATACTAAGAACCTTTGATCTGATTCAATCAGTCTTCAGGAAATTGCCTGAAAAATGACACTATAATCTGATGAAGAATTAAGTTATGAACTTAGATATCCTGAGTCCTTGTATATTTTGCTTAATTAAAATATTTTTAGTTATGTTTCTTCTCTCGTAGAGAATATATGCTAGGCAAGTTACTGAGAGGCTATATGTTTGAGATCCAGCCAAATATTTACAGCATGTGACCTCCGCTTCTGGCCATGATGAAATAAAAGAAACTAGATTTACCCTCCCACAGCTAAAAGAAAAAAAAATACAACCAATATATATGTGCCAATGGTTTTCAGGCATTAGACAACTGATAGCACGTACTACAACCCCAGAGAAAAGGGACATAAATGAGGTAAGGTCGGTGATTGCCCCAATTTACTCTCTGGAGAATTTCCAGTCCACAGCCTGGGGATGGGGAGACCAAGCAGAGCCCGATGGCTTCTCTTAGTTGAGGAAAGATTAGGGAGGCCAAAGTAGCCATAATTTGTGTGCGCTGAGGGGGCAGTATACAGAGGAAAGATTTACATACAGAGAGACAGGAAGAGAGGAGAGATACAGAGTTCTACAAAGGATTCCCTTCAGGTGTTGAGCTGAAGGCTAATTAGCTCACGTGTACAAGGAAACCACCAAGATCAGGAAAGAATCACTGGAAGATGCAAGTGAAACAGTCCCTGAAGTTCATGCCGGGCCAGAAATAGTTCAAGTTTCCATAAGACAGTAAGGCAAAATTTCCTAATACAAGGGTTAAAATCCTTGGAGAGTTTAACCCCAGATGAGAGATTGTTCCATATCTACCCAACAACGCTTAAAAACAACCCTCAAGAGAAGCAAACTATTTCTAAGCAAACTTAATTTGCATTACAGAAAAAAGGCTCCCAAACGTTTAAAGGAATAATCATTTAAAAAATTCAGCACCCAGCAACATAAAGTTTACATTGCATAGCATTTTATCAAGATTGACAAGGCAGGCAGGGAAGCAGGAAAAAAGACCCATGGCAAGTAGGAAATAATGAATGAATAGAAAAAAACCTAGAAGCAAAACAAATGGCAAGAATTAGTAGACAAGGAAGATAAGCAGTAGTATCAATAAATTCCCCACATTTAACAAAGTAGAAGAGGGGATGAGCAGAAAGGAAAAACAAAAGATACACAAAGAACCAAAATCAAAATTTTCAAAATGAAAAATAAAATGTCTGTTGAAAAAAACCATTCAATAGTATTAATAGCAGGTAAGATATTGGAGGGAAAATTAATTAACCTGACCATTAGAATGAAACACATGGAAAATAGAAGCCTAAAGAAGGGGGAAAAATGAGCAGAGCATTTGTGAGCTCTGGGGACAACTTTAAGTGGCCTCACACATATATGTGTGTGTATTATTATATATGTGTATTATACATAAGTATATTAATTGTATATACATATAGTTTTCAAACTAAAGAAAAATAGGGTCATAAAATATTTGAAGAAAGGATGTTTGAAAATTTTATCTTAACCAAATTCAATGAAAGCCACAAACTCACAGGTTTAAGAATCCTAAACAGGTTATTCATCACATACTTATTGTGGTAATTAGGCATGCTAGGAGGTCTGAACCTGGCCTCCTGGTTTTCATGTTCTTGTGTAATCCTCTCTCCCTGCATAGGTGATGAATTTATCAGTTTGCATATAATAAGTAGAATATGGCAGAAGTGATAAGATGTCATTTCCAAGATGAAGTTACATAAAAGATGGTGGCTCTATCTTGGTCTCTTCCATTCTCTCTTTGATCGCGGTGGCCATAACATGGGGATGCATGGGCCACCTATGGAGGAGCTCATATGGTGAGGAATTATGGTCTTCCAACAACCATTTGAGTAAGTTTTGAAGCAGATTCTCCCGCCCCATTTGAACCTTGAGATAACTGAAACTTCACGTGAGATGCTGAGCCAGACATATCCATCATAGACACACCAGGATTCCTGCTCCATAGAAACTCTGACACCATAAATACTCGCTGCATTGAGCCATTTAGTTTTTAAGTAATTTGTTACATATCAAGAGTAAGTAATTAACCCATTGAATATATGCATGAATTTCAAATAAAAAATCTTATATTCTTGAATCGAGGTTTTCCAAACGATTCTTGAATCGCTTATCCTTGAATCGAGGTTTTCCAGAAACATTTGCAAAACAAATGAATGTATGAAAGACAAGACAGGTACCCCAGAAATGGTTTCATAAAGACAAAAGCAATTGTTCTTGATTAAATCTTTATAAGATTGGCAAGGATATTGCTATGAGAGTTCTTGGGAGGAGGGATTTCTCCGGTTTGAGAAAAGAGGGGATTCTTTTAGGAGGAGGCAGTATTTGGGACCTTGAGGGGATAGAATTTGACTGCATTTTGCTGACAATGAATCTAGGCACTTGGAATGAAAGAATCAGTCAGGACTGATGGGAAACCAAGGGGTACATAAAGGAAACCATGATCAGAATGTAAATGAGAAAACAAGAGAAAAGATACCAAGGGAATAAATGCTACTCTTACAGGCAGATCTTCGTAACTTTTGTTTTGAACTCATGTTATAGAGATATTGCATATTAACATAAAACATTAATTCTTGCAAATAACTCTTATCATTATACTTTCCTTAGTCACATTGAACATATGGTATCTACCTGAGTTGAAGTTACAGGCAGGAGCTAATGAGCTTTCTTATTCTCAGAGAATAATAGTCAGGTAAGGCACAATATTAGGCTAGTAATCTCTTCATTAGAGTGTGTCTGCATTTCAAAAAGTTGTAGTGACAGGTACATCTCAAGAGAAATGTGATCAAAAAGAAGAAAAATCCATTTTCTTGTCTGACTTACATTACCCCTATACTTAGTATGAACTTTGATTATATGGGGTCCCTTTTACTTATTGTCTACATTATTTATCTTCACACTTTGATTTTCTCACCCTGATGGTTTATAGTAGTTTTCCCTTGCCAATTTAAATTCTAGCTTGCTTCATATTGTTCGTTGATCACTCGATTTCTCATTTTTAATTTCTGCCCTTTAGAGTCCAGTCACACTTTTTATGGTGCTGCTAATTCCGTCCTTTATTCTCCAGCCATGTATCATCATTAAGTGACCATGGAAGTTTCCAGCTTGTTGGGGACACAAGCTTCCTCGAGCACACCTTGCTAAAATGTACACTTCAGAGTTGTATGAAAAATGAGCAGGAAACAGCACAATGATCCTATACCTATTTTAAAGATTTTATTTATTTATTTGAGAGAAAGAAAAAGAGAGAGTGTACACAAGTGGGGGGAGGGGCAGAGGGAGAGAGAGAATCTCAAGCAGACTGTGTTGAGCAGGGAGCCTGACTTGGGGCTTGCTCTCTGAATCCTGAGATCATGACCTGAGCCTAAACCAAGAGTCAGATGCTTAACCAAGCCACCCCCGCATCCCCTACTACCCCATACGCATTTGAAATGCAAGGTGCCTGGGTGGCTAAAGGTGGTGTTTGCCTTTAGCTCAGGTCATGATCCCAGGGTCCTGGGATCGAGCCCCAAGTTAGGCTCCCTACTTGGCAGGAAGCCTGCTTCTCCCTCTCCCACTCCCCTGGCTTGTGTCCCCTCTCTCACTGGGTCTCTCTCCATCAAATAAATAAATAAATAAAATTTTAAAACAACAACAACAACAACACTGGTCCTCTGAGCCTACTCCTTCTGACTCGATTTACAGCTCTCTTTAATTTAACAAAATTGGCATTTATGGCATATACCAAAATACAGTTTGTTCAGGCGAAATAACATGATGTTAGGATTTGCTTAGAGAATCAGAGAAGTGATTAGTTTTTATTACTGGGGAAGAAATATAGAGCATGTAAGAAATGAGGCAAATGTAAGCCTGTAAGAAATGACACAAAACTTAACAAAGGCCCAGGGTGTTTTAATCACTTCCATGATCATATAGCTTGGATTCCTGCCTTAGGTTTAGGAATTCCTGATCATGTTTTAGCACTGAATGTGTGTGGTAAACCATACTCGGTTCGATATATATGGCTTGGATTTTTGAATGAGAGTTACTGAAGCGGAACTCCATTTTACAAATTCATCAAGTAGGGACTAGTTTCACAAAACCCATCAGGAATGAGGAGATAAGTCACAAATTCATCTGGAGGGTGGGTGCAAAGATCATTGTAAAAGGTTCAAAACTGTAACCATATTTGTCTGACGTTGAATCGGCTGAGAAACTCTCTTTCCTTTATAATCTGAAGTATATTTTGCATTGCACTGAATAGGTTTTTATCCTTCCCATTCTTCATTTTAAAATCAGCCTAGCAGGAAATTCAAACTACCAAGCCAAGCTATTTTTTTTTTTAAAGGATAACCCCTTAACAAAATGTATAAATTTTGAAAGTAGTTCAATATAAGGTGTTCCCTAATAAGAAAAAAAGGTTGAGCACATATATACTGGGAATTAAGACATTCATTTTGCATTAAGGTCATACTGCTTACTATTTTATTCTCTATTTTGGGCCCAGATTTTCTCAGGAAGATACAATAGTCATTATAAATATAAACCTAAAAAAATCAGTAAAGCTGGTGTTTACCAAATCGGCTTGAAAACATTATTATTATGCACTTAATAAAGCCCCATGTATTTCCTGACTACTTTTCAATCCATTAATTAGTGATTCTGTATTTTCTTTGTAGATCATCATTACAGCCAGTAATTGGAGGCTCGATGAGTGAAAACTTATTCAAATTATATGTCCCAGCACTCACAAATATAGGCTGGAGACTTCCAGTACAAAATTTGTTAATGCCCTCAACTAAAAGTGTTATTATTTCTTCCCATGGATCTATATTTTAATTTTCTGATTAATACTCAAGTAACTGGAAATATTGCTAGATGGGTCTGGCTTCATTTCCTAACTTGATATCCTGCTGGTTGAGCCCGTGTTCCTTGCAGTGTGTGCTGAGACTCAGCCATGAGGATCTCTTCTCTCAGCCCTTGGGGCTGTGCAGAGTCATTGTGTTTGCTAATTCCCTTGTATATTTCCTGCCTGGGCTCCTGCACCTGACTCTGTACTTTACTTTGTGGACCCTGCAGGTGCTGCACCTAGTCTCATCCTTCTGACATGCTGTTGTGCTTATTTGTTTCCATGGTTTCCCCCTTCAACAAACTGTGAGCCCCTGGGGGGCAGAAGCAATCTTATTTATGTATACCCACCGTGTTTACCCAGAGCTTGACACATTGTTGGTCAGGGGACAGGAACAGCCACCTGACGTCTAGCCACCTTCCTTGTCTGGCCAGAAGAGAGTTAATAAATTGGGACACCTGGGTGGCTCAGTTGGTTAAGCGGCTGCCTTCGGCTCAGGTCATGACCCCAGCGTCCTGGGATCGAGTCCCACAGGGAGCCTGCTTCTCCCTCTGCCTCTGCCTGCCACTCTGTCAGCCTGTGCTCTCTCCCTCTCTCTGACAAATAAATACATTAAAAAAAAAAATAAATGAATTCTAATGCCTTTAGGTGGCCAGTGTGTGGGAGTCTCTCTCTCTCTTTTTCTTTTTTTTTTTGTGGACAGTCACACATATATTCCATCAGTCTGGCCCCTGTAGGCATCCTAGTCTGTGGTCCTCTTTGAGCTACTCAATATATGTTATCGTTTTGTGAGTGAATGTGTCAAAAAATGTACATCTAATTGCACAGAAAGTTTTCATTCCAATAATCCGGTTCTGGAAATTCCTTTAGTTTCATCTCAGACTTAAAACAGTAAAGGTAGAAAAATAAAACCTTGTTATACAATGTACCAAAAAGCACTGCAGAGGTGGGCCTCTCTGAGCATTCTAGTAATCAAATCAGAGAAGAAAACCAATTCAGTTGTGCTATTTGCAGAATTCAGGGGATGGAAACAAACCCATTGGGTAGAAGAGCCTAAATTTGCATTCTGGAGAGGACCAACAATTTCTACATTGGATCATCTCAAAACAAGCACCGGGATTTTAAGAACAATAACCCTGGCCAACATTCCAGGTGCAAATTCAACAATCCATTTCTCAAGACCAATTCCAAGATGCTCTAAAGTAGGAGCAATGACAGCACACAAGAGAAAAATCCAACATAGTGATTTTGTGTGGGGTCACAGTGATACTATACTGTTTGAAATGCTCTCTTGCTCTGGTTTAATCTGGGGGAAAAGCTTAAGCACGAGCTCACCGGATGGAATTCAAAACCAGACATAAAATATTGATGATGACAAAGTATTCTTGAGAAAGGTTAAGCTTCACCTGAAAAAGTAAGTTTGGGTCTGCTTTAATTATCTGATAAATGGGGGACTAAGGTTCTAAGATTTACCCTACCATGTCTTCAATAATTTTAACTTTTTAAAAGGCAAAAGATTTATGTGATCTGAAGAGAAACCAGAGTATAATTTTAACTTTTTAAAAGCAACTATTACCAGATGTTCATCTTGGCCATAAAAATTCTCACCCTTGAAAACTATAATGTCTATGAAAATCTAACTTTGAGCAACTTACTACCTGTGAACATTTCCAACTAATTAGCTTGTGTTAAATACATGACTGGATATTTGAAATAATTTGTTACATAGGTGTATTACTAATAGGACAACTAACTTGGTATTGGTTTCTGAAGAAAGATTTTATAATAAGTCTTACTTCTGAGAAATTAGAAAGGAAGACTCCTTTTCTGTTAGGGCCACTCCCTTTGTTCAAGAAACTGAAACCCTACCAACCACTGCCTTTTAATTTTTTTTTTTTCTTACCAACTGCAGGAAAGCATGTAGTTAGTTAAGTGGCAGAGTTAGGAGTGAGTCACTAAGTGTGGTCTCTCTACACCTGCCACTATAAAAAGGGGATATGTTTTCTATAAACTCTCAGGGCAATTATATGACAGGAAAAAACCAAACTGAGCAAATATAATAACAAAGACGGTTTGCGTGAACAATACAAAGAATACCGTTTTCTCAAGGCCACGTAGCAAAGTCCATATGCTTCCTTATGGCCCACACTAAACATTGGCCACTTGGATAGTGGATTAAATTTTGCCTTAACCATGACATGGATTTCACCTCCTGGAAGGTCTAGATCTCTATATTTATACCTCAGTTGTTTTCCTACTTGAGCTTTTTTTGCCCCAGTAATAGAAGCACCGATGAGGGCAAATGTGAGGGATGCCAGGTGTCAAGCTTTTATGTCACTGTTAGCAGAGCTCACAAACTTTTATCTCGGGCACACAAGGGGTTCGTACTCCCAAGATGAACTCCAAGTCCTCCGAGTCCTCTGGAGCTGGACTGGACTGATCTTCTGCACTTACAGACAGGAAAATCTCTAACTCCACGGGCAGAGATCCTAGGTGACTATAGCCACCGAACTTGCCCTATTGAAATTACTCTTGCTCGTTCAGACAGGCACTGCGACATTGCTAACATACCTCCACGCAATGCTTCTGATACGTAACAGGCTGCGGGGGCAAAGGAGCACGTGGGATCTGTAGAAGACACATCCGCCATTCAAAATGGAAAAGAACAGGTGAAATTATTACATCGCCATGCCACCCAGCATATGTTGTCTAGCATTGAAGAGCAATTGTATCTGGCAGGAGTCTAATCTAAATGTGGACAGTGAGAAATCCCCGCCTCGAAGATCATATTCTCAATAGAGTTGTTTCTTCAAAGGCTACATATCTTGATGTTCATGTGAATTACGAAGGCAAGACTGAGTAGAACGGAAATTTTATTTTATTTTTTTAGAAAAGTCACAATTACGGCATCATGGACAGTGCCTATAAAACTTGGTTCAGACTTGCTTATGTCAAGAAATTCAATGTCACAACAGTGTATTGAGAATTTATTCGCCACATATGTGAGTCTAGCAGCTGTTCTAAGTGCTTCTTGTGGTTACACAGTGAAGTCAAGTTAGTTAAAGCAATGATATTATTTCCTGGATGAACATACTAGAAAGAGGCAGGCAATATATTTGAACAAGTGAAAAAGAAAAAAAAAAAAAGAAAGAAAAAGCAACAAAAAAACCTTCAAGGAAGCTTGACAGGAGAGTATATTGTGGTGAGAGATGAGGAGGTATGACCTTAGATTTCTGTCTCTTTAGATGTTTCACTTTCTGCAGCATTTAATGATTGAAAAATGCTGTTAGTCATTTTCAGCCTGTGGTTGAGCTGCAGGAACCACAGAACAGGAACCCCATTGTGGCAGGGGTTGGAAGCAAAAAGCTTTTATGTGTGGGTTCACTTACTATTTTAATTCCATTGTATTATTAGTGGCCTTCAAAGTTATGGTTACTTTTCCTATTTACTGTTCTTTCCCTTCTTCCCGTATCCTTTATGTCCCCCTCTCTCCCCATTACCTTCCCTCCTTGAGGCAGGGGATACAGCCTGCAGGGAGGCCACCACGGGAAAAGCCAGATTCCCCGAGGCTCAGGTGACTCTGCTCTGACTGCTACGAATGTGTTTCATACCTTCAAGGTCGATGATTTCATGGCTCTGAGGCTAATTTTCCTCATCTTAAACCAGGGATATTATGAACTGTTTCACAGGTTTGTGAAAATTAAATGGGACCCCGTATTGTAGGCGGAGCCCCGAAATCGGAGAGCCGTGAGGGGTTCTGTTCATTCACTGGGAGCCACTACTATATGTCTTCTTTGCCTGAAGACTGAGGCTCTGCTTCCATCCAAGTTCTCGTGTGTTCTAAATGTTTTCCCTCCTGGCCCGCAGCAGTTCTTACCGTGCTGTTATTCTCATTAGCCAACGGTTCCTAAGTGTGGATCCCTGGTCCAGGACACTGCGGTTAAGTACTTTATGTAAAGCACTTAATTATTTCTCAGAATCTATACAATAGCTGTTATTTGAATCCCCATTGATCAAAGACAAAGTGGGAATTCAGAGGCATTAAGTGAAAGCTTGGGTTTATACCATCAGTTGCCAAGGCAGGAGGATTTGGTGAGGTCTTTCTGACTCGGAGATTAGGCTCTTAACCACCAATCACACCAATTAAATTCTCCAGGTCACAGGCCACCCACTCCCATCACCTACAGAACACCAGGTCTGTCTCACACTCAGTTTAACTCGTGTAACTCTCTTGTATCTAATTCCTGCTCTTCTAGGGGGTTGGCGGGGTGTGAAGTTCTGACCTCCCCGGAGGCAGGGATCCTATCCCGCCCGTCTCCTCCTAAACCACCAAGCATCTCGTAAGGCAGACTCAGCACACAGGAGACACGGGCTCCTCAGTGGAAGGGAAAAGAAACTGACCAGGCAGAGATCAAGAGTAAATAAAAGTGCAAGAAGAGGGACTCCTGGGTGGCTCAGTTGGTTGGACGACTGCCTTCGGCTCAGGAGACCCAGGATCAAGTCCCGCATCGGGCTCCCAGCTCCACGGGGAGTCTGCTTCTCCCTCTGACCTTCTCCTCGCTCATGCTCTCTCACTGCCTCTCCCTCAAATAAATAAAAAAAAGAAAAAAAGAAAAAAAAGTGCAAGAAGAGTACAGCAGGAAAAGGAGAGGAAGGAGGAAGAAAATTCCTGGGAAAGGAACCAAGGGCAAATATTTGCTGAAAGCTTTAGGGCCAGTCATGGGACCCAGGGATCTCTAAGGTGTCTGAGTAGGAGTACCCAGCGCGCTGGGCACGGAAATTGGCCTAATCTCTCCAGACCGGGAACCAAGCCTCAGCAAACAAAGAGCTCAGAGCGTCTGGGTTGCCGAACTTGCAGCCACAGTCCTGCAAACGTGGCAGGGGTTTAATGGGATGCCTGGTTCTGGTACCTCCTGCCGGGGTCAGGGTGGTAAAAACGCAGCTTGCTCTCCCCACTGATCTCTTAGGGAGCGACGGCACCAAGGGGGCACTCCTCTGAGGATCCACGAAGACACGTTACTCAGCCATTACAAGTTTGCAAGTCACACTTGTCCTCTTTCCTCACTTTGAACACAGACTGCTGGGGCGCATCTTCCTTTTCTGGCGAGCCAAGCCGGACCAGTGAGATACGAGCGATCTCTTCCTCTTCGCCCCGCGGGGGCCCAGGGGCAGCCGCCCGCAGAGCCACCGGCCGCCGCGGCCGCGCTTAGGTGGGAGGTGGCTCCAAGGTGACGCGCGGCCGCCTCCGCCCCCTGGAGGCGGGGCTGGCGGGCGGGGGCCGAGGAAGTCGGACGGCGCGGGAGGTGCCCCCGCCCCCGGCGCGTCCCGGCTGTTCCTGCGCGTGCGAGTGGCTGCCGCGGCGGGTCCCGGCAGGTGAGGGGCGCGCGCCGGCTCCTGGGCAGCCCCCGGACGCGGCCTCGGACAGGTGAGGGCGGGGTCGGGCTTACCTGCCCGCGCGCGCGGCAGGGACCCGGGGGTAGCCGCCGGCTCTCTTCCGGAGCGGGCGCCTGCTCGCCACCGAGGTGAGGCGTTGGGGACCCTGAGGGTTCGGCCTGGGAATTCAGCGGAGCTCCTTCCCGGGAGCCGCGGCTTCCGGAATCCGAAAGGTGTGCCAAGGGCGGGAGGCAGAAATCCGAGGGGGGCAGTCCTGGAGAGCGCACGAAGGGCGGGCGGCTAGCCCCAGGAATTCGTGGCTTTTTAAAGGACACACCTTTGTCCTCTCGGGGCGCAGTGGAGTTACTCACCGCCACATCCTGGGCTCTTTCTGCAGAGGTCAGCCCCTTGTTTGTGTGGGATTTCTTGCGCTCCCTTCGTGGAGACCCGGAGGTTCGACTTTGGTTCCTAGCGCAGGCATTAGCGCAGCTGCCCAGGAGAAGAAAGCCTTAGGATAATTGTGGGGTTTCGAGTGTCTTGCACATTAAAAAAAAAAAAGTCCCAGAACACCAAAAAACCCCCAATACGGTGATAGTGGTGGTGAACTTGAGAGGCGATTGCTTCCGCAGTGAGTTCCTCAGCGCGCGGTCCATCTGTCAAACAAATGGGGCGCCGAAGGCTTTTAGACATGGTTAAAACGGGTTAGAACATCTGAAGGAAATTCTGTGCGATGTCTGAAGGTTTCAGCGGCGTGTAGATAGGTATTCACCAAAGTGTGGACTGGAAGTGACATTGGCAGGGGCCACTTAAGAGTTACCAAACAGCTTCCAGGTGAACCTTGGGACTTTACAAAAACCAGCTTCCCAATACACTGAATGGCAAACAGGTCTATGGGTTATGATTCCCATTAGCATCCATTTTTCGCTTGGGTCAGCATTATTTAATTCAATACATATTTGTTGTATGTCTTTTAAGGAGGAACCTCTGCAAGAGCCAGGTTGGTGTGCCCTTTGGTAGCACAGGTGTTGATACAAAGAGGCACTTAGGGCCCTCATTCCGCGCAGGTGGGTGCTTAGAAAGAGCAGGGGCTTGGGGCACCTTTCTTTAATCTCTGGTAATAAGCATTTAAATGCAGGGAGAATGCAAATCTTTGAAGAAGACTGACAAGGACTATCCCAGCTGACAAGGACTAGGAAAACCATCCTCAAAATAAGGTTATTGGGCACTTTATCTTGTTGCATAAAATACACAACATAGATATTATTCCCCCTGTTCAGGTGAGAAACCGAGGCAGGGAGGAATCCAGCAGTTTGTTGAAAGTAATTAGTGGACCTGAGAGCAAAGGGGGATATTTCTGAATGCGAAATCCATGCTTTTTCACTATTCCATGGTTCTCTGACATTTAGTGTAAATCTGGCAGATTTAATGGAAAATAATTCAAATTTATTTTCCTAAAACAGTCATGTCAGTTGAAGTGACCGTTATGAATAAAATGAGTATTGCTTTCAGTCTCTTTGTGTGGTTAAACTATAACCAGTCTGGGGCAAGAAGATGAACGGCAGTTTTTAAAATACAAAGTTTATTATGTGTCTTCGTTAACATATTTTTGAGGACCAAAAATGTCCAAGAGGGACAAATCCGGTAAAACTTTGTAGGTATTCCTTGTGTATTACACATTGAAGTAACAGTTAATTTTCTTATTATTCATATCCTTTAACATAGGTCAGCTTGATTCCATATCTTTCAGATGAATAGAAACCACTGTTTTCACCTAGAAAGGACTTTGTGTGGCAGGCAGAGAGAGAAGCAGGCTCCCTGCCGAGCAAGGAGCCAGATGCCAGACTTGATCCCACAACCCTGGGATCATGATCTGAGCTGAAGGCAGCCGCTTAACCGACTGAGCCATCCAGTTATCCCTAGTCCTTAGAATTTTAAATAATATTCCCGACGCGGAGAGCACTTGCTTTCTTAAACCCTTCCTTATCATTGTTAGTAATTACACAGAGATATTGAGGGTTTTCATAATTAAATTATCTTAAAGTGTTGAAAAAAAGTGTCTTTTTGGGGGGTGAGGTGGGGAAGAGTCTTTGCCTGTGTGGGGAGGATCAGGTAGGCCATATTCTGCCTGAGCTGTGCTTGGCACAATTTTTACTTTTGTTTTCATTTGACAGTGAAATCACACACGCACCTTGAACTCCTCTTTAGGAATATTTGAAATCCTGACTAGAATGTGTTTGTAGGTGTGTGCTTGGCTTGGTTAAGATTCTCTAATGGAGGGGCCAAGAGTGATGAATTAGAGAACTTTCCAGAAGACCGAAAGGGCCAGGGAGCAGAGTATTCATGAGATGTGAAGTGGGCAGATCTAGATTTTGTGACACCTGAAAAGCAAATGATTTGGGGATCTTTAAAAAAAATAATGTAAAATTAGTTATGAAAGTGAACGCTTATTTAGAATGGAAAAAGAAATGATCACCACTTGCTGGAGGTTTCTTTCTCTTTCAGCTGAGATCTTTTTGGGCAATTTACCAGAAATGCTTACATAAAAATGCTTCCTGATTGCAGCCCTCTCTCCCTGAGAACACTGAGCATCTCCCAGCAGCCTGTAGCACTCATAGGGGCCTCTGCCAGCGAGAGACCAGAAGCTGAAGCTCCATTACCGTCAAAGAGTAAGAGGGACAACTGTGGTTGTAGGCAAAGGACTCATGGTTCACTGAGCAGGATGAAGGCTGGTCGCTGGGGTGGGAGGAATCCTCAGCTTATTTGGGGACTTGGGGCATTTCATATCTAGTAAACAGCTCGGAGGGAAGGCCCAGAGCTGACTTCTAGGACCTTCTACTATGCTTGGCTCTCCAGGGATGGCTTTGGCTATTGGCTCTCCCAGCTCTCATTCTACCACTCATCATTAATGGAGGCTTTTCTAAGTCCCAGGCACATGGACTGTGGCAAGGTCCTATTTGCCAGGGAGCTCCTACCCTCATGGAGCTGATTTCACTCTGACAGCTCAGGGTCATAGGTGCTGGCCTGGAGCCTGGAGGGCTCCTGATGGCTTGAGCTGAATTTGGAATTGTTGGTGGAGTTACCAAGGTGAAAGTGTCCAGGGAGGGCATTCTCGGTGGGTGGAGGACTGGAGACAGCCAGAGGTTTGGACCCACATACTCTCCTCCATGGATGCCGTGAGGCCCCTTTGGTCAGTGGTTCTCAGCATGTCCTTCCAGACCAGCTGCACCCGCACACAACTGGTTTTCACTTACTAGAGATGCATGTTCTCAGCCCCATCCCAGACCCTCTGCATTGGAAACTCTGTGTCTGGAGCACAGCGATCTGCATTTTGAGAAGCCCTCCTGATGATTGCAGTGCGTGCTAAAGTTTGAGACCCAGTGCTCTTGGTACTTCACAGAACTGGTTGGGCATAGACTCCCCTGTGGAGATGGTAAGAGGGGAGTGGGATTCATGCTAATGCTAATATGTTATGACTGTAATATGAATATCATTTATGTTATGATCACTGGCATTTTTGGAGCACCCAGATTGTACTCAGGCGTTGTGCTAAGAAGTAGGAACTCTTTTAATCATGAATACAACCCCACAGAGCAGGGCTGTTGTCACTTGCATTTAATGTGAGAAAACTGCAGCCCAAAGAGACAAGGGTATTGTCCCAGGCACACAGCTGGAAAGCATTTCAGCCAGGATTCAAGCGCGTTCCCTCTCTTCTGCCTGGGAGAGTTTTCATCTGTGTCTTTGTTGTGTGCGGGTCTTGTAGGAGAGGCTGGAGGGCGGACTTGAGACTACCTGGATTGGCCCTTTTTAACAATCATTGTCATTTGCTGACCATGTGGGTTTAATAGGTTTTTCTTTAGGGACAAATCACCAGATGAGATAGGTATCATTTTGTCATTCCTCCCTTGTGGGAATTTCTAAGGTTTCAAAAGCAAATGGACACAATTGCATATATGTAATTGAGCAACATGGATGTTTCCTCCTTCCCTGGTATAGTCATAGGCTCATGTGCATTCCCCCCATGGGTAGAAGGTAGCCTTGTTTTGTAATATGGGTTTCATCCGGGTATTGGCATGGGGACGTCCTTCTAAAGCCCAGCTCCCTGTCCAGGACACAGATGGCTTTAAGATGATGGTGTGTTTGTCTATGAGGTTCTGGAAGGTACCTAGAAGAGCTGTGCTTTGCATTTTCACATTTTTTTTTTCTTTCTGAAAATGGTTATTCTCCGCAACTTTCTATATTTTGTCATGGAGTACCTCCATCATTTCAGGAGGCATGAAAAAGAATACAGGTATAGATGCGAGGACATGTGTGAGCATGCCAAATGGTGGTTTGCCTTCGGGTGTGGACCTCAGGTTACTGAGCCTTCACTTTTCCACATGCAAATGTTTAGACAAACATTAATTTGAGTGCAGGGCAGGCAGCAGAACTTAATTCTGGGAGTGCTGGCTGTCTCAGCCATGCATTCATGCATTCACACAGTCATTTGTCGCCTGCCTGGTTGTGCTGAGTGTTAATGTCAGGCACCGGAAGAAGATACAGTGGTGGTTGGACAGATGTGATCCGTACAGACTCGTGAGGACAAACTTGCTCGCTGTGCTATGGCTGAATGGAGTCAGATGCCCTAATTCCCGCAGTGAGTCATCTGGAAAGGAGTTAAGTTATCTTAGTTCAGGAGAGAGGCTATAGGGCTTGGCTTAAGGCAACAGGGAAGCAGAGGTGTGTGAGGGTTTGAGAGATGATCTGGGAGATTGTGTAGGTGACAGGTGGTTGTGGGAGGATGGGGGCTGAGGTTTGTGCCTTGGGCCCCTGGGTTGGTGCTAGGACCGCAAGTCAGGACGAAATTGTTTTCAACAAATAAAAATGAGTTTTGTGGACATTGTGAGTTTGAAATGTCTGCATGACTCCAAGGTAGGGGTTTGGGTGCATTGAATAATGCAGCAGAGAGCCCAACTGAATAATTCAGCGGGTTGAGTAATACCAACAAATGAATGATTCCCTCTCCCAAGGAGAGGGTGGAAGCGAGAAACAGGTCACAAAGGAAATGTGAGCATTTCCCCTGGCATCAGCAGGGTAGGCGCAAATTTGCATCAGCAGGGTAGGCACAAATTCCAAGTCCTTTGATGGGAAAGGTAAAAAGGGTCTACTTCCGCTCGTTCTTGAGAGGGTGGAGATAAATTCTCTGGCTCTTTTGCATGGTTGATAGCCTGCGATCTGGCCTGTGGGAGGAGGGTGGCAATGTGGAACAGCAAACAAGGCATGGCCGGAGCAGGAGTGGCAAGGGGCTTGTTGAAAGCTCATTTGCAGCATTTCAGCTCATATAATTGTCATAAGGTAAAATGCTTGCCATCTGTCCTCTTAATGGGTTATTTTCTCTTGTTAAAAGTACTCACTATACGGGCGCCTGGCTCAGTGGGTTGAGGCCTCTGCCTTCAGCTTGGGTCATGATCCCAGGGTCCTGGGGTTGAGCCCCGTGCTGGGCGGTCTGCTCGGCAGGGAGCCTGCTTCCCCCTCTCTCTGCCTGCCTCTCCGCCTACTTGTGATCTCTGTATGTCAAATAAATAAATAAAAATCTTAAAAAAAAAAGTACTCACTATAAATAGCTATCATAAATATTTGTATTTATGGTAGATATTTATATATCATATCTGATATATCATATTTATTACAAATTAATATATATCATATTTATTATTATGTATATCATATTTGTTATAAATTAACTATCTGGATCATTTTGTAGCTCATACAGATCAGCCAGTGCTGTGTTGTAGGCACTGCTGATACTAATACTACAAGATTAGTTTTTGTATAGAATATTAGGTTTTCGTAGGTGCTCAGAGTTGAGTCCAAGGCTTGTTTAAAAATTGTTTTAGAAAGTGGCTGCAATAAATAAATACATGTTCCCTTATCCAAAAGCTATTAATTGAGTATGCGTTATACAGAGTTTTTGTTGTGAATCGGATAGCTCCCTGTCCCCTTAGAGCTTAGAGCCAAGATGGGAAGTCGGACAGCTTTACAGGTATCTACAAGAAAGTGTGCTGTTTGCTAAGGATAAGGTGCAAGGTGCCATGGGAGCCAAGCGGTGAGGGGCTGGGCTGCTTGTGCTCAGCAGGACCTGTCAGCTGGAGTGAGCCAGCAGTGGGCAGAGATCCCTCTGCGGCATGAAGCAACATTTGGAAAGAACAGACAGGTTTTCAGAAGTTGCTGGATGGATGCTTTTGAGGAACTGAACGTTTATGATCAACTTTGTCCATTAAAAGTCAGACATGGGGGGGCACCTGGGTGGCTCAGTGGGTTAAAGCCTCTGCTTTCGGCTCAGGTCATGATCCCAGGGTCCTGGGATCGAGTCCCGCATCCAGCTCCTTGCTCAGTGGAGAGCCTGCTTCTCTCTCTGCCTCTGCCTGCCACTCTGCCTCCTTGTGCTCTCTCTCTCTCTCTCTCTGACAAATAAATAAATACAATCTTTAAAAATAAAAATAAAAGTCAGGCATATTCACGAGAGGTTGTGATCTGGTCAGGAAAACTAGAAAAAAAGTACTACACTTATCTGCGTGACTGTCCCCGCATCCAGAGCCAAGAGGTGACTGAAGGGATGGTACAAAAATGAAAAAAAAAAACCCAGTCAGACCAGAAACAAGTCAAAATAATGATTGTGATGATTATATGATAGTTTGTGTTTTTGGTGGTAGTGGGGAGGGGGCTACTGGGAAAGATGTTGGTGTGTAGTTTGAGAACTTCTTATATCAGAAAAGGATACTATATTATAATGTAATGTCATATAATGTATATATATTATATATATATTGTATATAATGTATATAGTGTAATTGTATGTAACCAACATCATTATGATTAACAGTCTTACCTAGTGTAAAACACTGCATAATTATCATATATGTAGGTTTCTAGTCTGATAATGGCCTTGGGGGTCAGTTCCTCCACCTCCTGTTGCTCTTTCCTGAATGAGGTGGGGTCCAGTGGGGCCGCAGGCTTGTTTACGTTCACCTGGTGAGTCTGTCTGGTGAATGAGTCTGTCACTGATCGTCCTCCGGCGATGTGCTTCACCTGAGCGAGAATTCTCGTCTGTTGCTGAAACAGGCCCTGTAACAAACGGTCTCCATCTTCTCCCAGTCTTTGTGTCACCCTTTTTAAAAGATTTTATTTATTGATTTGACAAAGCGTGTGAGAGACAGAGAAGGAGCACAGGCATGAGCAGGGGGAGGAGCAGGGAGAGAGAGAGAAGCAGACGCCTTGCTGAGCAGGGAGCTTGACATGGGGCTCGATCCTGAGACCCTGGGATCATGACCTGAGACAAAGACAGATGCTGAACCAACTGAGCCACCAGGTGCCCCTTGCGTCACCCTTCTAACTTAACTTCCTCTCTGGTGTGGTTGTCACGCACTTTGTTACATAGTCGAGTGTTTTGGATATTGTAAGAATCTTCCGCGGAAGTCACTTTCAGCATTTTAGACCTGCCTAAACAGGCAGAATTTCTCTGACGTTTCTTTCTTTCTCTTAAATCTGTTTGCGCTGGCACAGAAACGTTTGGCTTTAGCAAGGGATGAGAAAGAAGGTTCTCAGGAAGTTTCCTCTGTTAATATTTGAACCAGAAGACATGGCAGACCTGAGAAGGTATATGATACATTGTTTCTAAACACCATGAACTCTTCATGTGATTAAAGATAAAAAGTTTGAACAGGTCAGTGCTGCTCTGCTCATTAATAACCGATTGGCATTTATTTGCTTTGTTAACGACTTCCTTTCCAACTTCCGGCTTTGTGTCCACTTCTGCCTTTGTCACTGTGAGCTCAAGATTATAAATCAATAATTGAGTGCTTAGTTTTTGTGTTCCTTGCCTATATGTGCCTTTTCATGGATGTTTTTTCTTTTGGTGGAAGAAGCTTTTTGTTTTCCCTGGTGTATAGGGCATGTGGACTCAGCTGGCATATATTTCATGTCACGTGCCAGCTACTTGGGATTATGGAGGTCCTACTAGATGGCAGCATCATTTTATTCTCAGGAACTGTGCTGGATAGGAGTCTTACCCATTTTATAGAAGAGAGCACTGAGACCCAGAGAAGCCATGTAAGTTGTACAGGGTCAGCCCATTGGTTGGAATTTTACTTCCAACCCCCCCACTCCACTATTCCATCCCAAGCCTGGGCTACTTTAACCACTCCGTTCTGACTTATTTTCCGGTGATGTGGTTTAGCCCCAAAACTAGGGAGTCTCCAAAGACTCATGACAACTAAGATGCCGGGTATTTCTTTGGCTCGTGGATTTGGAAGGAGCTGCACTGTGCATTCCCAGGCTGAATGCAGAGTTGAAACCCTTCACCGCAGAGGCTGCTTTAAAAAGCACATCGATGAAGCTTTGAATTCCTGCTAACCCCTATTCTGGAGATGGATTTGGCAGGATCTTTTTTTTTTTAAAGAATTTAAAAAAAATTTATTTATTTGGCAGACAGAGATCAGAAGTAGGCAGAGAGGCAGGCAGAGAGAGAGGGGGAAGCAGGCTCCCTGCTGAGCAGAGAGCCCGATGAGGGGCTCGATCCCAGAACCCTGGGATCATGACCTGAGCCCAAGGTAGAGGCTTTAACTCACTGAGCCACCCAGGTGCCCCATTTTTGGCAGGATCTTGATAAACACATCACGTTAGAGCACTTTTCTGCCAGAAAGCTTGTGAATACATGAAGCTAGGTGCTCTGGAAAGGTCTCTCTTTCCTATCTGACCCAAGTGATGCCTTAAAACATAAAATTGTTATAATAAATTTGTGTAGCAAAGCAAGCAGTCAGTAAGTGTAAACCCCATGGCTCATTCCACATGAGAACCACCCCAGGAGAACAACTTCACTGTGTGTTTTTTTGTTTTTTTAAACTGATGTCAGCTTTTAAATATATACAGATGTTGACATTTTAAAATCCAGATAAAATTCTTGTGGTGCTGTTGATTGGATCTGGGTGGTTGTTTTGCTGTTCATTCATTTATAAGTATCAAGACCAAATGAGATCTTTTAAGGGTCCACAGTGTACAGATAGGGTTGGTATTCTGGTTGATGTGATCTTGGAGAAGTTAAGAGTTAACTTCTGCTGAATGTTCTGCTTATCCCCATGGGGACTTCTGAGATACCTCTTGGGAACCTTTCTTTAATCTAGATAGTCTGTTCACTTAGAACACGGAAGGAAATTGAGAATACATATTTCAAGCTCTATTCATTACACTTCCTTTAGGACTGTATTTTACCTTTCTGTTGAGGCTGATATGGTGTCTATGGGAAGCAGCAGGATATGACCAAAATTGCCCAGCATCTGTCCTGTGTCCCACCCATCACAACTTCATGTGCCTTTGAATAAAGCCCTCATCAGTGTTGTCTCTATCCATTCCAATTAGAAGTCAGTTTCTTTCAGGGGCGCCTGAATAGCTCAGTCAGTTAAGCATCTGACTCGTGGTTTCAGCTCAGGTCATGATCTCAGCGTTATGAGATCGAGCCCCATGTTGGGGCTCCCCGCTCAGCAGGAAGTTGGCTTGAGATTCTCTCCTTTTGCCCCACACCCATTCATACCCCCCCCCCAAATAAATACATCTTTAAAAAAAAAGGAAGTCAGTCTCTTTCATGAAATGCAATGAATGATGAGTTGTTGTTAAACTATTTTTAATGTAAATTTTGCTGAGCAATTCTGGCTGTCTTGTTGGTATAATTTTGGTAGTGTCTCTGGTTTGTAGTAATAACCTCATCTAGCCAGATTGAAAACCAGCCCTCGCTATGAGATTTTTTTTTTTATTGTTATTTTTTTGGTAGTGGCTATGGTTGAGAGCTGTCTTAGTGCTTAAAAATCATTGATTTTACAGCTGCTTTTTTTTTTTTTTTTTAAGATTTTATTTATTTATTTGACAGAGAGAGAGTGAGCAAGCACAGGCAGGCAGAGGCAGAGGGAGAAGCAGGCTCCCCGCTAAGCAAGGAGCCTGATGGAGGACTCGATCCCAGGACACTGGGATCGTGACCTGAGCCGAAGGCAGCTGCTTAACCGACTGAGACAGCCACCCTTACAGCTGCTTTTAAGATTACATAGAAAGCATGAATGGAATAGTGTAGAGCAGGACCTCTTTACACACACACATATATTCACATTATGTGCTGCTATATGAATACATTTGTTTTCTGTTAATAAGCACTAGAAACATACTAGTGGTTCCCTTATAGAGACCTCTAGTCTGGGCCGAGTCACTTTTCACTGCGTGCCTCTCTGCACAATTACAATTTCCTAAAGGCATACCTTGACAAAACATTGCCAGGGCCAATTTGATGCTGGGATAACAGGCCTTTTTCTGTAGTCTTTAAATGTCACTTAAACTCCTCCTCGGACATGAGGCAATTAAAAAGACTCTGCAGTTGTTTAACTTGTTAAAGCTCCTAAAAAAGTCTTGGAATTTATTTTCAGATTTTATCAGCCAAACATCTCCATTTGCGATCAGGAGAACCCGTCCTCCAGCGTGTGCTGCTTGAAATGATTACAGAGAGGAAAGTGTCTTGAGTGTTTCTGTCCACTCAGTAAGCCTTCCTGGAGGTCACTGCAGATGGGGTGGGCATGGAGTGGGACCAGTGAAGACACTTCTACTCCAGTAAGGCATTGATGGAGCCTCACACTGTGGCTTCCTTGACTCACCATGACTCCGTTACTGGGAAGAGCCCCGAGTCTGGGCAAACCCTGGGCTCAAATATCAGTTCTGCCACTTGTAAGACTTCAGTGGCTCCAACATTCTGGTTTCTCGTTTGTAAAACAGAGTTTGCAAAGATTCACCTGGGCGTGCTGTGAATATTAGTGGTAATCCCTGCAGAGTGCTTTGTGTATAACAGGTGCTTTATAAATGCCTGTTATTCCAGGAAAAGAGGGAGTCTGGATCCTTCGCCGTATCCACACTTTGGAGAACTGAGTGCCTACCGTGTTATGGCCGCTTTTCCCCAGGAATCAGACACCTCTCCACTGTTGGTGTTTGGTTCTACGTTGCTTCTAACCAGAAGAATGAGAAAAGAGAGGGCAGAAAGCAGGAATAGAACCTGATACTAAATTGCAGAATTTCAGTTCAAAAATTAACTGGAGACAGATTTTTTTTTCTTTTTTGAGACACATTTTAGGGAGCAATAAAAATTACCTAAATCCAGTTCATTTTACCCTAGTGGAGGCTTTTATCTTTAGAGTTGAGACACTACCTCTTCCTTTTTTTCCTTTAGTTTTTTTACTTTCACTTTTAAGGTGTTTTTTCCCTTTTGCATTTTAAAGTAAGTCTTGACATTAGAAAGCTGATACTGGACATGCATACATCGATCGTGTGCTGGATTTAGCATTTTCTTGGTGATTTTAGTATAATTTGATGAGAGCCCAGCCACTCCTCAGGGAAACCAGACAATGTTTCCTAAATATAGATGGACAAATTAATACCTTGGAAGTTTGACTTTGGAAGGTGACACCAAATGGTTTCATTGGGTTCACAGCCTACATTTCTGATGGCTAAAAAAGAGAAGGGGGAAAAAAAAAGTATTGATTAGCTAAGGGTTTCATGTCTAAATGGAACAACAGGGAAAACAGAAGCAGTTTCTGTTTTCAAAATGCACATCTCCTTGGAGAGTCAAGATAGATCTTCCTGAAAAGATGATTAGAGGAACCCTCTTGGGAGCAGAGAGCATTTTAAAGATAGGCAAGTTCTGTTTGGACCGAGAAGTGGAGGGAAAATGTGACTTGAATTTGGAAGGCTGGAGAGTAAGTGACCCTCAAAGTCTTGTAGAGGTCGCCAGGAGACATCGGGATTGTTTTTGTTTTTTTCAAAGATTTCATTTTTTAGGGAAAGCTTGCAAACGAGAGTAGGGGAAGGAGCTCAAGCAGACTCTGCCCTCAGTGCAGAGCCCCATGGGGGACTCGATCCCATGACCCGCAACCATGACCTGAGCTGAAACAGAGAGTTGGACGCTTAACCTACTGAGCCACCCGGGTGCCCAAGATTGACGCTGTCTGTTCCTCTCACACTGCATGACCTCCTGCAGTTTTTCTGATAGTTTCTTCACAGTGCTGGCTCTTTCAGGAATGTTGACGCTGAGCAGGAGTTTGGTGACAGAGACAGAGGGACAAAGTGTCACAAAGAACAAGGACATACAGCTGGGCCGCTAGGCTCACATGTGGCTCTGTAGCATTTTCACTGTGTGACATTGGGCAAGTAACTTAAGCCTTCTGTGCCTCTGTTTTCCCAACAGTGAAATGAGGCTTTGATGGTCAGAGGCTCGTATTAGCTTTAAAGAACTACCATGTGTCACGTTCACTGGTCCTAACAGAACCTAGTGATTCCGTCCTATTTAAAATCTCATTCGCGGCATTTTAGCCCAGTGGAGAGATTTGTTTTGGATGTTTTGGGATTGCTCCCAGCCTTTTTGTAGCTGACAGTCTATGAAATGAGTTGCACAGTGCATGCCGTGTAAGACTGTAGAACATTGGGGAAGTTCATTTGGGAATTACCAATTGAAGCTGTCATCATAGGATCGTGTCCACTTCACCGAGCTGGCACTGGCCTTGATGGAATCTGAGAAGCGGGGGGAAAAAATCAATATAACCTTTTTAAAAGATAGATGGTTTTAATACTGATAATAGTGTTCTTTACCTTTTCATTTGATTTCATTTGTAATGGAACGCCACATAAGTACTAGGGCGTGCTGACTGCCTTGCAATAGTGAGTCATCCCTTCAGGTATAGACACAAAAAGCTCAATGACCTGGACAGATGTCACTTTAATGCATCACTAACAGGTTGAGAAATACAGTCTTCAAATAAACCGTCCTTCACATGACTGTAGGAAATACCCTTTCATCTGCATTTTAAAAATCTTCCTTAAACCACAGGCGAGGAAAGGCTTGGTTGTGCATGTCTCTGACTTGTTTTGGTTCATCTGTGGCACTTTTCCACATTTGCTTCAGATGTTTGGATTCTTTGGAGGTGACTGAGCGCGTGTCCTTCCGTTCCTCAGGCATGTGCCTTGGAGACCTCACCTGTTGCCTTTTCTCCTGTTGGGGACACCAGCTGTCTCAGGGCTGAAAAAGGATCTGAGCTTACTGAAATCCAAATGTGGATGGGAGGAGAGAAGCGTGGCTGGCCTTGTAGGCTTGCAGTCATGCCCGGGTCGAGGGCCCCTCAGCCCTTGGTGGATAGTTTCAGAGACCCCCAGTTCGGTGGCCTTCTTCTATGCTGGAGTTCAAGGATTTCACTGGCAACTTGTTGACCGTGATTTTGTAAAGGTGATAAGAAAAGTAGATCATTCCACTGATGAAATGTTTTGGGGAAATCCAGATGGGAGGCGTGGGCAGAGAAATGAGCTCCATCCACAGCAGGTTACACCCAGACCTCTAGGAAGGCTGTGTCATCATTATTGATTTGATGCTCTGGACCCAGTGCACGAAGCTGTTCCCATACCTTATCAGAGAGCAATCCGTAGATTACCCATCAATAGTTATTCAATGATGAAACGTTTACTGAAAAGCTTACCAGTTGTGAAACTTTTTAGGTTGTTGGGAGGTACTGGCCTCTATGCAGGCTTGGGGTTCTGATGAATATTCAGTCGTGATAGTAGTAGACAGAATTGCCCTCTGAATGAGTTCATTCATTCATTCAATCCAAACTTAACCGCTGTGTGCCAGGTACTGTTCTGGGTGCTGAAATGCAGGGGTGAACTAGGCAAATACAGTCTCATCTCCTTAGAGTACTTAATTATTGTGGGGGATGGGAGTGGATAGGAGAGGCCAAATAAACCAATTAATGAGACAGTTTTGATCATGAAGGCCATGCTGAATGTCAGGTGTGACAGAATATGGTGCAAAAGTGCACTTTCATACTAAAGGGTCAGGGTCAGTGTGAGGGTTAAGGTTAAGGTAAGGCTCTTGGGGTGCCTGGATGGCTCAGTCAGTTAAGCATCCGACTCTTGATTTTGGCTCAAGTCATGATCACAGGGTCTTGAGATCAAGCCCCATGTCGGGCTCTGCGCTGGGTGTGGAACCTGCTTAAGATTCTCATCTCCCTTTGCTTCTGTGCCTGCCCAGCCCCACACTCAGGCTCTCCTCTCCCTCAAGAAGAAGGGAAAAAAAAAAAAAAGGTAAGGCTCCCTACGGAGGTGATGCTTGATCTAAACCTGAGAGAGTTAGGTGTTTTGATCTGTATGGAGAACAGATTCTATTACTAACAGCCTGAACCAACAAAACAAAATTCCTAGACCTTCTCTCCAAATGTTTGCTGCACCCACTTTCCCCCTCGTTGCGGGGGGGGGTGCTCCTTTCTCCTTCATGCAGATGTTACTGTCAGACCTGGTAGCACTGAACATCAAGGAAAGGAGGGCCTCTCCAGGCTGAGGTCTGCGCTGTGGGTTCAGTGAGCTTTCCCCCTTGTACACAACCCAAGTCGCCCAAACTTTGCATCTGGCAATAGCTTCTGTTTTCATTTGCTGATTACATTGGCTGGTCAGTTGAGCCCAGAGCTGTGGCTAGGCTTGCTTTAACTTCCCTTTCATGGATAAAACATATGTAAACTCGTGTGATGCTTTTAGCTTTCTGCAAATGACACACACCGTCCTCTTCTCACTTCATCAAGATTCTACCCATTTGCGTCAAGACACCTGCTGGAAGTAAGAGCTTCCTCTTCCTTTAAGTCTGACTCTTTTCAACCATGGATTATTTTTAGCCTTTTTCTGTCAATTATGAAGCTTGAATTGTATTGAGTATTTATAGAAAATGAATTAAAGCAGCCAGTGAGGCTTTGCAAAGGTGCAAGTGTCTGACTCAAAACCGGTTTATGCTCCGTCACTGGAAACTCACTCCACAGTGTAGACCCGGCCATCGTGGCTTGACTTGGTTCTTTGGATTTGTCGCCTAAGTACAGAACAGTATACTTTGGTCCTTAGAAGAGAAAATAATTGTATTACATCACTACTACCTTATAGGAAAGCAGAAATTTACTAAATGACATTATTAAACCCAAACCTAGATGCTCTTTGAACAATTGTGTAGATAGATATTTGTACAGGTTGTTTTCCCTCTGGAAGTTTCCGTTCCATATGGAGGCAGTAAGTGTGAAAACCTTTCATTGCAAATAAATAAGAATTCTATCAACTGAATAACAGATCCGGTTAAATAAATGGCTGCCGTAATCCGACACATTTGCTCCAGGTGAATGAAGGGACTGCATTGAATTTTAAGAATTTATGTCTGGAATATTAATTAATTAATTAATTAAAAAAAACCCATACCTGGATTTTCCCCCTTGGCTGTCAGACCAGAACTAATTAGCTATGTTGCATTTTTTGAGTTGCCGAGGCCTCTTGAGTTGATTATTCTAAGGAAAATCATAGAATACTTTAGGTCCTCAGACAGGATCTGCGTGTCTGATATTAGTGGCTGAACAGAGATAGCCTCTGACTGGTCTGGAGCCACTGTTCCCTTTTCTGAAGCCTGGGGCAGATTTTCAGGCTGATAACATCAGGTTTCCCACTGAGCCTCAGCATCATTTGCAGTAATCTCTCTCCAGGCATCTGCCTTCTGTTGATCAGACCGGATCCTCAGAAATGTACTTGTCATCCAAGACAGTTTTGGATTGAACTTTTCCTTTCTGTTGCAGGAAAGCACACAAAGACACACATATATAAAATACCAACACACACATCAGCTTTTCTTTTCGTACGTATTCATTGCACAAAGTGCTATGTCAATACTAAAGGGGATAACATTTTTAGAATTTGCTTTGAAAATTCTGCTTCTGAAAATTCTGCTGCTCTGAAAAAACCAGCCGTTGTTCCCATCAGTCTAGTTCATACTTATACATCATTATGCAGTGCCGTAAGCATAGTTTAGGTACAGTTTTTGTAATTTGCGTGTCTTCATTTAAAATGATAAATCATTTTCCAGGTGGCTACTAGCATCAGAGAAACAGATTTTAATGGCTGCATTAATGAAGATTTGTGGTTCATTCTGTCCACAATGTGTCTATATCTGCAAATACATCTCTGGGATAGTATGCATTCTGTGCTAGATATTCTGGGCTTGTAGTATGTTTATATTTTACATAACCTGATTGTCATCTTGTTCACCTGTGCAGAAACTGCCTGTTCTTCAGCTGTGATCATGGACTCATTTAAAATTTCACATGGTAGAGATGTACTGGAAGTTAGTATAGAAGACTGTGAATCGTGTGTTTTGGTATGGATTTTCTTTAACATACTCAAAGTCTAAAAACACATTACGGTAAATCACTGGGCTCTCCAAGGAACTAACACCATAGAATCACCTTGAAAACAACTTTATCTAAGTATCTAAGTGAATTTATACCTCACAATGGGGGACGGCGAGTTGTATATTTTTCCTTTCATTAACTCAGTAAGGGCCTTTGTATCTCGGTTGTTTAATTGCCATGAAATCCACAAGGGGAAATCACTCAGAGAACAGCCCTAAAGTTAAGGGAAAAATGGCCCCAAAGAATACATTTTGATTTTTATATTTATTTATAGAATTCAGTGTGAAGGGACAAAGAGAACACAACCGACAGCAGAGCCCAACAACTCTGGTACAAAAATGATCCATTCTGGGGAAAAAAGCTGTCTCTGTTGTGTTTTTAAATGTGGATTGCTCTTGAGAATTTATAGAGTGAGAGACAGCAGAAAATGTTCTCATAGTCAAGTTTTAGCAAATATTTTATCCAAATGAAGAGCCATATGTTGATATTTATGTAATGACATAGAAGGATGGCTATGGAAAATGATTTGAAAGTAGTGGTCCTCCGACTGCCAGCATATAAAACGGTGGAAATTTCACATACGTGTTTAGGCTGGAAGCATTTCTCCAGCTCTGCGCCTTCTCCCTCATGCCTCAACCCCCACCTCAGCTTAGCCTGCCTGGGTCTTCTTGTTCCTTTCCTGGCACGTGTGGTCATCTGAGGTTTTGACCCAGTTATAGTAACATATAGCTTATTATTTTACCTAATACAGCCTCTTTTTAAAAAAATTTACCTAATACAACCTCTCTTTTTTTTTTTTTTTGAAGAGTTGTTTATTTATTTTAGCCGGGGAGGGAATTGCGACAGAGGGAGAGAGAAACTTAAGCAGGCTCCACACTGAGCACGGAGACTGATGTGGGGCTCGATCTCATGACCCTGAGATCATGACTCATGAGATCATGACCTGAGCCAAAACCAAAAGCCAGACTCTTACCTGCCTGGTCACCCAGGTGCCCCTTCTCATACAACCTCTTCAAGGTACCACTTTATAAATCTATCTGTTCACTCCAGCTTGGCTTAAAAATTGGTTTTCTAACTTATGTAAATTTTATTTTAAACATTGGTAAAATACACCTAGAATTTATCATCTTAACCATTTTCTGAGAGTGAAGTTCAGTGGTGTTGAAGTCCATTCACATTGTCGTGCAGGTGTCAACACCAGCCATCTCCAGAGCTGTTTTCATCTTGCAGAACTGAAACTCTGTACCCAAAACAACCATTTCTCCTCTTTCTCTATACCCAACCCCTGGCAACCACCATTCTAATCTCTGTCCCCATGAATTTGACTACTCTCATGTAGTAAAGTCATTTAGTGTGAGTCCTTTTGTGACAGCCTTATTTCACTTACCATAATATTATCAAGGTCCATCCATGTTCTGGCATGTGTCAGTTTCCTTATAAGGCAGAGTAATATTCTTTTATATGTATATACCACATTTGGCTTATCCATTCATCCATTGATGGACACCTGGATGGCTTTCATCTTTGGCTGAATGTGAGTAATGCTGCTATGAATATGGGTGTACAAATAGCTCTTCACGTCTCTTCTTTCACTTCTTTTGGGTATATATCCAGAAGAAGAATTGCTGGACCATATCACAATCCTATGTTTAATTTTTTGAGGAGCCATTATCCTGTTTTCCTAGAGGCTGCACCATTTTACATTCCCACTAACGGTGCATGAGAATTCCAGTTTCTCTAGATCCTCACCAACACTTTTCTATTTTCTGATTATCTTAAGATTTTATTTATTTACTTACTTGAGAAAGAGAATGCATGGGGGGACGGGAAGAAGGAGAGAGAGAATCTTAAAAGAGACTTATCGCTAAGCATAGAGCCCAACGTGGGGCTGGATCTCATGACCCCAGATCATGACCTGAGTCAGAATCAAGAGTTGGATGATTAACCCAACTGAGCCACCCAGGCCCCCCTGTTTTTCTTAATGGTAGCCACCCCAGTGGGTATGAGGTGGTATTTTATTGTGGTTTTGATTTGCATTTCCCTAATGATTAATGATATTACATATGCCTTCTTTTTAAAAAAGTTTACTATAGGTGCAAGGACACAACATTTTGCCTTGTCATTGAAAGAAAATTACCCGGCGAGTCAAAAGATCTGGGTTTTAGCCATAGCTGTATCCTAATTAGCCATTTGAACTTCAGTTCTATTTGACAAATGTTATTTACACTTCTGCCATCCACATAAGACATGAAAACTGTAACTTAGAGGGACAAGTCAATTGTGAGATTTTTGAAGGGGGGTATCTATGATTAAAACCTGAATTTTGCATATTTACAGTGTGTACTTAGTTTGCTTTTACGTGTCTTCATTTATGACTTTAATTTTTAAAATTTAGCCTATCTTAATGAAGTGACACTGTTCATTCTTTGTATCTTCACTGGCATACACTTACAGAGTATCTCTTTCCTCCTCACAGCAGAACCTCCTGAAAGGGTGTGTCTTGTCATACCTTTGCTTCCTGCCTTCCCAATTTGCTGCCTCTTAGAACTTGTATCTCCAAGGTCTCTGCAGCCCTCCCGGTAACCTAAAACCAGGGATGCACCTCTGCCTTCCTCAGCCCACTTCTTTGAAGTATTGAGATGGTTGCTTACTCCCTCATTGAAACTTCTGCTTTCAGCTTCCCTGATCCTGGTTCCTTTTCCTCCCTGAGGAAAGGGAGGTCCCCCTGGCAAGTCTTTAGTTTTCATGAACACTTCCCTTTTCTCTGTGCTTCCACTAAGTCTGTGATCCCTGTTGCTCCTTCCTTAATCTTATTTTCTTTTCACTTTACCCCCTTGCTTGGGAAGGTGGGTGGTGGTTCTGTCTTCTTCATTTCTATTCCACACCTTTTTCCTAAACTTTAACCCTAAGTATCCAGTTGGGCTACAGTTAGCCTTAACTTTGGTAATTTATCAGTCTTTGAGCTGAACACATTCAACATGGAGCTCATCTTGCCTTTTGTAAGTAACTCCTGCTCTTATTTCCCTGTGTTAATTGCTAGTTCCATTGGATTCCTTGCTGCCCAAGAAGCCTTAGACATTTGCCTTGGCCTCACCCCACCCTCCCAACACATACGATAATGGATTACATAATTCAGCTTCTCCATCGTTCCCCTAAACTTCATCCTAACTACTCTTTCCTTGGTCCAAGGTCTTGCTGTGCTAGGTTGATGCATCTCCTGTGTGTTCCATTAACTTCTCATCCTTAACACCTCATAGGTCATACCAGCTTGTATTGGGGTTGTTTTGTTATCTGTCTCTCCTACTGAACTCCGAGTGCCTTGGGAGAATGAATAGTGTGTATTTTGCTCCTTGAGCCTAGGGGGAGAAAACCCATCCCTTCATTCCCATTGCACTCCATTTTTTTTTTTTTCCAAACTCATAAAAAACATGAGCAGTTTGATAGTACCTTGCCTTTTCATGTTATAGTTCTTATTCTATTGTACTATTCATGTGATTATAACCAGTAAACTCCAAAGATGGAAAAAGAAGGTTTTCTCACCAGCTTAAAAAAAAATGGGTAGTGTTCTAATTCAGTGGTGGACTGAAACCAACATCTGCTTTTAACTCGGTTTTTTATGCTCTGGAGCACACTGTTTACTTTCACCTTCGGTGACTCGGATTTTAAACTGTATGAATCAAGGTTGCACGTGTGTGGACAGGAGGTTGGAGCTGCAATGGGTGACATGTGAAAACTTTTTGAATACCTCGATGATGGATTAGTGTTTTCTTCATAGGGTTTGGGTCTTCTTGTGATTCTTTTCTAAATTGCTTCCGTTATTATGGCTGCTTATTTCATAGGATAGTTAAATCCTATCCCTTTTTAATTAGCCTTTGTAATTTTATGTACTGTTTTCCACTGTAATCCACCAATAATTATAATGTCTGTGGTGTCTCCTTGGGTTTTTTAATTCTTAATTTAGAATTATGACTGACTTACCCAGAGAAGAGATTTGATGAGCCCCAGTTAGGGATGACCGTGTAGTCTATAGGACTAAGCACAGATTTTGTGGTTTTAGAGAGAGACTGGTTCAAATCTTCACACTGCCACATATTAGCAGACAGGATGCTTAATATTTATAATCTTTGATTTCTTCTCATGTTCATTTCGTTTTTTGGAGGAGGCAGAGAGAGGGATGGGAAGACAGAAAATTCATAGACCAATAGTTCAATGCAGTGCTTGCGCATTACACAACAAAGGGTCACAAGTTCTCATCCATAAACAAATTACCCACTTGATTTGGAAATTTAACAAATGTGTCCTGTGTGTGATTTCTTGCTTTCTCTCTCTCTCTCTCTCTCTTTTTAAAGATTTTATTTATTTGACAGAGAGAGAGAGCACAAGCAGGGTGCACAGTGGGGAGAGAGAGAGAGAGAGAAGAGGACTGCCTGCTGAGCAGGGCGCCTGATGCGGGGCTCGATCCCAGGACCCTGGGATCATGATCTGAGCCGAAGGCTGACGCCCAAACATCTGAGCCACCCAGGCGCTCCCCATGTGTGATTTCTTAATAATTTTGTATGTGGGTGAAATTGAGGTTGACACAACTATATAAATTTTTTTTAATTTATTAATTTGACAGAAAGACACAGTGAGAGAGGGAACACAAGCAAGGGGAGTGGGAGAGGGAGAAGCAGGCTTCCCGCTGAGCAGGGAGCCCAGTGCGGGGCGAAATCCCAGGATCCTGGGATCACTACCTGAGCCGAAGGCAGACGCTTAATGACTGAGCCCCCCAGGCGCCCCTCAACTATGTAAATATTAAGAAAACACAGATTTTATATTCTGATAAATACTAAGTTACAGGTATATTTATTGGATGAACAAATGAATTTAAGCTGTCATGCTTGCCCTTATGAGAGTAAGCTTTAGTTTGCCATTAATCACAACCTTAAATAATTGAGGATTCTTTATTTAGAAATGAATGATTTTGCCAGAGAGAATTTCCAACTCTGTTGCATTGCTTGTAACTTCAATAATGTCACTGTATTCTTTCTCTAAGGCTTGTAGTTTTCAGATGAGTTTAATCTGACATATTTATAAAAAAAAAAATGTGTCATGCTTGGGAATGGCCAGTGAATATGGTGCCAGGCTTGGCCCAACAGGGATTTATGGACATACAACTTTTTAGAAGTCTCTCTTGGGGACATCAGACACACAGTTCCTTTTTTTCCCTAAAGACAACATTTGGTAGATTATATTGATCAGTATTTTCAAAACTTGTTCCTAATGCTTTGATCCTACAGCTGCGCACTCATTTTCTTGGTGAGATGATCCATCTAGTCAAGATTGTTAACAACAACAACAACAAAAAGACTGTTAACAGAAATTAATCAAATAGATCTTTAGGAAAGATAGCTAAGTGTGAAGTTAGGTCAGGCCGGTGCTTTAGAGACCTAAGAGTAAAAGAGGAGGATCTCGTTAGAATCGTCACTGTATTTAGTAAAGGGAGGCTGGCGTTCATCTCTACAACTGAGATCTTTGGTATCAGCATCCTTTTAGGTTAGTTTAGTTTATATGTGGGGGCTAGAAAGTTAAATTTTTTTAGCAGTTTTGTTTTTTGCCAAAGCACATCTCATCATCTGAGACAGTAAATATTTTAATGATTGATTATTTTATTTGTACCTGTTTTTGCCAAATAGTGAGAAATCTCATTTGGACAAAGATCCCCAAGAATGGAAAGTGCTCCCCATGGGGAATCCTGGAGTGCATTGGGAGAAAGGAGTGGAGAAGGGCTCTGGGCTAATGCTGGATAGTATTGTTTTTTTTTTTTTTAAAGATTTTATTTATTGGAGAAAGAGAGAGAGAGGGAGAGAGAGAGAGAACGAGCAGGGAGGAAGGGGAGAAGGTGAGGGAGAAGCAGCCTCCTCGCTGAGCAAGGAGCTCAATGGAGGGCTCAATCCCAGGACCCTGTAATCATGACCTGAGCTGAAGGCAGATGCTTAATTCACTGAGCCACCCAGGCGCTCCTTGCAGGATAGTTTTAAGTAAGGACCAGGCAAAGCTGGGACCAGCTCTGTGCTGGGCGCTGCTCTGAATCACCTATTGTGTATCCCAGTAATCTTTGTTCAGGAGGCAGAAGGAATACAGTGGTTTTGGGGGGAACTGGTCTGAAAGAAATCATTGCTCAAAACTAGTTGTTTGGAAGCCCTAACAGGATCTCGGGGGAAAATGTTTTCTGCTGACATGCAACTGGGCTTCACTGCATATGTTAGTGGTCCCACTATTTTTGGCCAGGATGACTTTTATTTTCTCAGATGTTCCGAGAAGAAGACTTTTCTTTCTTTCTCCAGAGCTACACTGCTGTGTCCAGAACATTTCCGGACATATGGTAGGAATAAAACACACGCTTCCTTCCCCTACCACCCCACGTCTGTGGAATGAATAACCGCTTCTGTCCAGACACACAGGACTGCCCCGAAGCTGTTCCTCTACACAATATGGGGTTCCTTTGAGACAGAAGTGGAAATCCCAGTACATACATGCAGAAATTTGCATGGCGTTGTGTAGGTTGGGAGGCTGTGATGATGTCACTGGTGAGTGTCAGGAAGACAGCCTGTCTCAGGGATGGGGACATCTCTGGGAGTGTGATTCTCAGCGAAGTAAAGGCCCTCTTTGAAAGGAAGCATAACCTTCAGTTTTCTTCTTTCCTGAATGAATGTAACAGGCAGAGTAATGTAAAATGTGGTATAGAACTGGCCTTTCCAGCAGTGTTGTGGATCCATTATTATTGACATCTGGATAGCCAGAGAGCTAAAAAAGGAAAAAGCAAATAGCAAATGAAAGACTCTTTGGTCCTTTACTTCTACCTGTTCTCCTTCAACTCTTGCTTTGTATGGGACAGGTTCTCCACAGCAGCCCTTGTGATCCTTTAGAAACGTACAACAAATCAGATCCATCCTGTGACCAAGCCTTACCTCTCCAAGACCTCCCTACCCTAGGTCTTGGGGTGCCTGTGTGGCTCAGGTGGTTAAACACCCACTCTTGATTGTGGCTCAGGTCATGACCTCAGGGTCCTGGGATGGAGTCCTGCATCAGGCTCCGTGCTCAGTGGGGAATATGCTTCTCTCCCTCTCTATCTGCCTCTCCCCGCCTCCCTTTCAAAATAAACAGATCTTAAAAAAAAAAAAAAATCTAAAGTCTTTGCTGGTCCCAGGTCCCTCTCTGATGTCATCTCTTCCTACTACCTGCTAGATCAGGTAGTCGGGGTATGCGGACCCTTGCTATTCCTAGGATACAGGGAGCATGCTCCTGGCTATGGGGCTTTGCATGGACTCTTCCCTCTGTCTAGAATCCTCTTCCCCAAGTAGCCAGGTTTTTCCTTCTTGTCACTTAGGCATCCGCTCCTATGTTACTGCTTCCTCTGTGAAATGACTCCATTTGCCCCTCCACACATACACACCCTGACAGGAACATGGGCTTCAAGGGAGCGGGTGTTCTGTCCGATCTGGCCACTGAACTGAGCTGTAAATAAGAGGTCGAGTCACATCTGGAAAGCTGATGCTGGATGTTAATTCAAAAGAGGAACTTTCAGAATTTGTGATCGATCAGACCAAATTCAACCTTATCTCCCATACATTTTGCATCTGTAACAGCGGTGTATTTTAACTACAGTGATCTGGGAGCATTCCAAACAAAAGTGATTTTGTTTTTGGGAACAGCACCATTGAAAGGATACTTATGGTCTTTTCTGCATATTGACCTTTCCTTGTGCTCCAGGGCCATGAGGGTTTCTAATTCCTGTGTGTAAGTCACAGTTAAAGCAAGGCTTCCACTGACTGGATTTCTCTAACCTTGCACTATGGTAAATGGATTTATTTTAACGTTGTGACTTTAATTTTCTGCTCTAATTATGAGTGACTTCTCTCTCAGAGGAGATGCAAATCTTTTTTTCCTACCTCTGCCCCATCACCTGGGTCCACAGAAAGGCACCTGTGTCTACTTCTGAAAATGCAAATGACACGAATGCTTTGGAGAAAGCAAAAGGAAACAGTGCATAATGTAGTTTGTAATGTTAGAGTAAACTTGAGACAAATGAGATCATTTGTTGGAAATTAATGCTCAGTGGATTTCCCTAGAGAAACTCCCTTTAACAGAGATGATGGCAGCATTTACCTATTTACCGAAAACCCTATTTGTATCACACACATTTTTTTTTTTTTTTTAAACAAGCATCTTGTGTATTTAACCTTGTCTGGTTTGTTTTATGTTCGTTACCTGATCCTTTTTTTCAGAAAGAAGAGACACAGTTCCGAAAATAGTTTTTGCCTAAAGGGGAAAAGCAAATTCTTTTCTTAGTATTGTAGGGTTTTGTTTTGTTTTGTTTTGTTTTTCAGCAGATTAAAGGATTTAATTGTTCAGGTGCTCTAGAAGCGTTCTGTGTTCTTTTGATCATAAGCCTATGAGGAGATACTTTTTGAGTAGCCACACCCAATCTAAGTTTATATATTTGCTTATAAATTATGTACATGTACTGTGTATTGATATTACATGTATTATTAAACACTCACCAAAATAGAAATTAAACGGACACATTAGACCCGTCTGAATGGCAGTTCCAGTATTTTCTTCGCCTGTGCCAGGGTTGTCCTGGACACTCCCTGCAGCCTGCTCCTGGCAGGCTGCCCTCCCTGCCACCACAGCCTAGAGCACTTCATGGGGTTTGCTCGATTTTGGTAGAAATGCAGCATGAAAAGATGTCCACAATCTGCATAGGGAGGCTGGAAGGAGGATCATTTGCTGAAGAGTCTGAAATAAACTGAACTCTTAATTCTCCATCTTCAGAGAGAACGCGGAGGGCGGCGGGGTCGGGAAGCAGAAGCTGATGTAGTAGGAACACTTACGAAGCTATTTTGTCTATCCCCTTCCGAGTGAGCCTTGGTATGTTTCGTTTTGGGGGTGTGACGCAAACACTGGTTAGGTGGTTGTGTAATAAACAATGCGCGCTTGTAAAATCTCTGATTCTAAATTCCAACAAAGAAACCTGGCCCAAGATTTTCACAGAAGGGATGGCATCGTTGTGCTCTCACTTTTCCTTCGAAGCCTGGATTGCCCTGTGGTTGAAGCTCTTGCTGGAGAATGATTTTGTAAAGGGTGTGGCTTCTGGAAGGTCCTGATGACTTGTAAAGGCTTACTGGGGTTTCTGCTATACAATAGAGTGTATCTGCCCTGCTTTGGTCCCTTGTACCAGTATTACCATTTATCTTTGGTGATTGGGTAGAACCATAGCTGATTCTAGTCTAACCCAAATGCACCATAATGCCTTCCTCACTGCTACATAATTGCTCTTTCCAGATTCCGTGTATTTGATGGGTTGCTATCTAACCTCCCTGTTTTTTATCTTACTAAACCCCGCTCTTCCCCTTTGGCCAGTCACCAGCTAGGTCATTTGCTTTAAACCCAAGACTATTATGAAAAGATTCTACCTCCACTTCTAACCCTGTTCTTCTGAGCGTCCAGCTTCCATACTGATCATCTCTGTTTGTTCTACTCACAGAACCTTGACGTCTTCCTCCTGGGGATTCTGGCCCATCTCCATGGAGAGATTAAATCTGTGCAAAAGCAGCGTGCCTGCTGTTCAGCTGTGGGTACCATCTCTTGATCAGAGGGCACTTCCCTTAAGGAAAAGCTGGCATGCTGTCCAGAGTGACAGCTCCAAGCCTCCTTTTCCTCCTGGCCTCCCACCTCTCATCACAGATGGAATGGCAGGACCTGTAGGTGGTGGCCAGATAGTCAGTGGGGTTTCAAATGCCACATTAAGGACTTTCAGCCCTTTCCTGCAGATAATACACGAACCATTCAAGGGGATCGCATCCCTGCTTTGTCAGTGCCATTGCTCTGGTGGGGTGGAAGGGAGATTGCGGAGGAGAGAAGGTTGAGAGAAGAGTCGAGAGGCTTCAATGAGTAAGCTCTCAGCTCCCCTGGGAATTCTGTCTCATTCCAGTTTCAAAATGGTAATTTGATTGACAATTTTACCACTTGAATAGTGGAGCAGATAGTCTGGCAGAGTGGAAAGCTCAGAGGTCCTGAGCTAGACAGCTGTGACTTTTAATGACAGCTCTGCTACCAAAAACAAGCTGGGGACCCAGGGCAAGTTCACTTTAGTTCCTTCATCTGTAGAGATATCTTTTTTTTTTTTTTTAAATTTTGTCATCCCTGCAGGACTTTAAGAGTATTATGTAAATCAAATTTGTGACCTGTAACTCAGTATGAGGGACATAGTACATGCTTAGTAAATTTTATTCGCTCTTTATCTGTCACCCCCCCCATGAGATAATTGTGCTGAGGTCCGACTTTGTGACACCCAAGGTGTATGAAGGGGGTTCTTACAGTATTCCAAATAGTGTCTCTGTTAATGGAGGTAGATCATGTTGGGTGGATCGTGTTAATAAAAGAAATAGTTTTCCTAACTGTATTTGAGGCTAAAATCCCTGCGTGACTAGTGTTTCTGTCCTTCTGGAATGAATTTGTGCCATAGTGTAAAACTATGTTAAGTTTTTTTTCCTGTTAAATGCAACTTTGGATGGAGCATCCTACTTAAATCAGTGTGGTCAATGTGAGGTTGCGTTTATTGGAGACTATATTTATTTGGGACTTTTGAAAAACATTATAATGATGTTAAGTTATAGACATTTCCTGTCTATACCAATGAACCTAATAAGGCAGCTACTTAATTACTTTTGGGACACTTCTAAGTCAATGCTTTATTTCCTTCCCTTCTTATTATTGCCATTATGCATTTTATTCCAATAATATAATCCACTGTATTCTTTTATTCAGATAATGTTGCTTATTTGAAAAGTTAAAAAATAAATTATGCTTAAAAGGCTTTTAGTTGCAGTCACATAAATAATTATAGGACCAGGAAAGGAAGTGAAACTTTGTACTATTTGTATTGTACAATTATCATTAAATATGTTACTGCAGTGTACCCTTTAATATATATATTAAGTGAGGTTCATTTAAAAAGAATTGCTGGAAAGTCGTAGTTTTAATTAGTATGTCTTGTGTGTACGTGTGCATGTGTGTGTGTTTCCTAATCTGTCTTCCCACTACTAGTAACACAAACTGTTCTTTTGGATGATCCCTAGGAAACTGCTGGAAACATATTGGCCTAGCGTCACTTATTAAGATCAATGGCCTCTAAACTCACTCTTTATTTGAACTTTAATTGTGAATGCAAATGACTGTAAGATTTATGGGAGTCATAGCTGCAGTGTTTATGTGCTCAATTTAGTATGCATTTAAAATATTTGTTGCTCCTCAAAGCATAATATTATTTTATTTATTTTTAAAGATTTTATTTATTTATTTGAGAGAAAGTGTGCATACACACAAGCGGGGGGTGGGTAGGGAGGGAGAGAGGGAGAGGGACTCTCAAGCAGACTCCCTACCAAGCATGGAGTCCACTGGGGAGCTCGATCTCAGGACCCTGAGATCATGACCTGAGCCAAAATCAGGAGTCGGATGCTTAACCAACTGAGTCACCCAGGTGTCCCACATATTATTATTTTAGTTGTAAAATGAATTGGGCATAAAGTTCCATTATGAAAAAAACTTTCTGGATTGTTATTTCATCTTTATAGGGCAAAATAGATTCTTGACATAAATCTTTGTGACCATAAACCTGTTTCTTTTTTTTAATCATTTTATTTTTTTTATTTAAAAAATTTTTTTATAAACATATAATGTATTATTAGCCCCAGGGGTAAGGTCTGTGAATCACCAGATTTACATACTTCACAGCACTCACCATAGCACATACCTTCCCCAATGTCCATAACCCCACCACCCTCCCCCCGGCCACCCTCAGTTCGTTTTGTGACATTAAGAGTCTCTTATGATTTGTCTCCCTCCTGAGCCCATCTTGTTTCATTTATTCTTTTCCTACCCCCCAAGCCCCCCACGTTGCATCTCCACATCCTCATAGCAGGGAGATCATATGATAGTTGTCTTTCTCTGATTGACTTATTTCGCTCAGCATAATTCCCTCTAGTTCCATCCATGTCGTCACAAATGGCAAGATTTCATTTCTTTTGATGGCTGCATAGTATTACATTGTATATATATACCGCATCTTTATCCATTCATCTGTTGATGGACATCTAGGTTCTTTCCATAGTTTGGCTATTGTAGACATTGCTGCTATAAACATTAGGGTGCATGTGCCCCTTCGGATCACTACGTTTGTATCTTTAGGGTAAATACCCAGTAGTGCGATTGCTGGGTCGTAGGGTAGCTCTATTTTCAACTTTTTGAGGAACCTCCGTGCTGTTTTCCAGAGTGGTTGCACCAGCTTGCATTCCCACCAACAGTGTAGGAGGGTTTCCCTTTCTCCGCATCCTCGCCGGCATCTGTCATTACCTGACTTGTTAATTTTAGCCATTCTGACTGGTGTGAGGTCATAAACCTGTTTCTTAAGCAGGAAAGGACCTATGATGCACTTGGATTTCTGGCTGAATTCTGACCAGACAAAATGTCTATCAAAAGAAACACAGAATTGCCTGTTGTTATTCACAGTAGTTATGCTTCCAAAAGTCACCAGGAACTTTGAATGAGTGCTTCTAAAGGAAATACAGAGTTAAATTCTTGAGAACCTCTGGTCACCTTTTTGTCAATCTGTTAGTAAATAACCTTGTTTTCTGTTTAAAGTCACCTTTATTTCATGTATATCGCTGGTTCATTAACACAGAACTCACAACCAACAACACCATAACTCACACCTGAACAAAGCTTATCGAACGTGCATATTTTCTCTATAACACACATCACAGCCTTCTTGCATCTAGAATACCAGATAGCACTTTAGCGCTGTGTGGGGGGGCCATTTTAAACAGCAAAATTCATGAGAAAAGGCAAAGAAACTGCAAAAAAGTGGCATTAGATCTTGAGAAGGACACTTGGTTATAGTGTAAGAGCTGAAACAAGGAGGCTGAGCATTGCTCTCCTCAGCCTCAGTTAGGACGGTGCCCGTGGGGCCACTCAGATTTGTTGCCACCTTTTTTTTTTTTTTTAAGATTTTTATTTATTTATCTGACAGTCAGAGATCACACGCTGGCAGAGAGGCAGGCAGAGAGAGAGGAGGAAGCAGGCTCCCAGCCGAGCAGAGAGCCCGATGTGGGGCTCAATCCCAGGACCCTGAGATCATGACCTGAGCTGAAGGCAGAGGCCCTAACCCACTGAGCCACCCAGGTGCCCCTTGTTGCCACTTTTCACGTGTTTGTGAATGACTGGAAAAATGCTGCTGGGGTTGCAAATACATTTTTGAATAGGCAGATTCACACATGTGGGTTATGTGAACAAGGAGGATTGGCTACAGTTAGAAGAAAGTAATTCTGAGGCCATGTATGCCTTGCGTTACCAGCGGACCAGTTAAGCTATTCCTTTCCAAGAGCTGAAGCTGGGAGAAGTGACCGTAGGTCCCAGCTCTCCTACCTAGAAGGGTGTGGTTATCCTCCATGGTGCTAACACTTGAGACCTCTTTTAGGTCACAGTCCCTCCTTCTGCTTGCACAAGGATGTCACCTTGGCCACCTCTCTATGATCCTCCACTTAGCTTTGCTAGCCTGTCCCATGCTCTGAGTTGGGAGACATTACAAGAAAGCAGCCTGTGGGTTCGGTTGGCCTGGGTTCAAATCTTGCCTCTGCTACTTAGTAGCTGCCTGGCCTTGGGCATGCTACTCAAACACCTGTGCATTGCTTTCTCATCTATCCAATGGCTGTCACAACATTGCCTGCTGTGTCGTGTTAGTGATTGATGAGAAAATATGCATTTCGGGTATGGCAGGTGTTTAAGACAGGTGGCATGTTAGCCCTCAAATATGAGCTCTTAATCTACTCAGTTATCCATCTCAACTTTCCTTTCTGTTTTTCTTAAGGATTTGATTATGCATCACCAACAAAACAAAAACCAAAAATAAAATTGAGGAAAAGAAGGGCACCTTGGTGGCTCAGTAGGTTAAACATTGGACTCCTGATTTTGGTTGGCGTCATGATCTCATGGTTGTGGGATTGAGCCCCACATAGGGCTCCACAGTCCATGTGGAGTCAGCTTGGGATTCCCTGTCCTTCTCCCTCTGCCCCTCCCCTTGCTCACACATGCTCTCTCTTTCAATGTAAGTAAATAAAATAAAAATTAAGGAAAAGAATTAAGGTGAAAGATACTCAAGTATGAAAAGATGAAGGGAGATGATGTTAGAAAAAACTATTAGGGAGAAACTCTCACGTTGGCCTTGTATTCTGATCAGTTTCAATAAAGAAAGGCGAGTCTCACCGGGTTTTGGATAAAAGCAATTATTCAGGAAGTGCATGCCTAATTTTAGAATGGAGCAACTTTTTTCTTGGTTCTTCTTGGGGCACGTTGCTATTCAGATGCCTGTTACACTGATTTGTTGCCTGTGTGTGTGTGTGTGTGTGTGTGTGTGTGTGTCTGTGTCTCCTTCACCCTAGAGTCTTGGAGTTTGAATGTTAACTCATCGAACTTGAGGTTTTCAGGCCTAGGGTCCAGACACTGATTCTGCTAAGGATTCCTTCCTGATAAAATGATGGCCAAAACACTTGTTTATTCTTCCTCCAATGTTATCATGGATCCCAGAAAGACAACTAAGTGTGGAAAAAGGTACTGAGTGTTGTGTCAACATAGCAAAGGCGTCGGAGAGTCTGATAAAGGAACCAAGTGCAGTGTGGCTTGTGCAAAGGGGTAAAATGGTTATATGGACTTGGGGGACATTGTGACGGGGACCCTAAAGCCATAGTCTCCGTGCTTTTGGGCCATGCCTGTCTTTTAGCAAATAGTCTGAAATACATAAGCCACGTGTATGCGTTTATTTACCTGTAGATTCTACATACTTCGTTCGGAATTACTGTAACATGTTCATTGTAATTTGCATATAAGGAGATATTGAAAAGAAGGGATGATTGTCCTAAAAGTAGATGGTGGCGATAGCTGCGTAACTCAGGAGGATGACTAAGTATTACTCAGTAACACACGTAAAATGGGTAAATTTTATTGTCTATAAATTATGCCTTTGAAGTAGCTTAAAAGAAAGGATGACACCAAGTTGAAATTAGCAGGGTGTAAACATTTAGAACCTTTCCTAAGTATGAAAAAGCTGTTGCTCTCACCCAATGTATTAACAGATCCTCATTTTCACTAAGAGTAATAGGATCAGACATGCCATGCTTAACATTTTTAATTACTTAATTGGACTTTTACAAAAAGCTCATTCTCGGAGTATAGTTACTGCTCTTTAATACTTTTGCCTGTGCTATGTTTTTTTTTTTAAGATTTTATTTATTTATTTGACAGAGACAGAGATCCCAAGTAGGCAGGGAGGCAGGCAGAGGGGGAGGGGGAAGCAGGCTCCCCGCTGAGCAGAGAGCCTGATACGGGGCTCGATCCCAGGACCCTGAGATCATGACCCGAGCCGAAGGCAGAGGCTTAACCCACTGAGCCACCCAGGCTCCCCTCGCCTGTGCTATGTTATTAGCATTTTCTTCAGCTCACTGTTTCTTGGGAAGAAGCTTTCTCAGTGACTAGGTAGCCTTTGTCAGTCTCTTTGGCCAGGTGTGCATAGGTGCACACACACACACACACATGTCCTTCCAGATGCCTCACACAGGAGGATCTCGACAGCACGTGGCCCGCGAATCATCTCTCTGTACCATGAAACCTGCATTTTTCCCTCAGGGCAGCTCCCAGTGGGCCCAGAGCATTGACTGATTCTTGGCACAAATTCTTGGCTCAGTAAATATTGTCCAACAAGCAAATCAATCTGTGTCCTAAATTTTAGCGACACTGAGTTTTACTCAGTTTTGAGGTGAAGGTCAATATATGTAGAACTTCTGTTACTCGGTTCCTGCCTACATGGAGGTACTCACTTTGGAGACCACTGCCTGTCAGCAGAATGTGAACGGTGTAGAGGGAGTTGGAGAGTACGGAGGGCATGGTGACAGAGCGTGTGTTTCACAGAGAGACCAGATTCCCTCTTTGAGTGTCTGACCTTCGGGAGAGACCCACCTTACCACTCTCCCCTTACAAAAGGAAAGGATGGAAAGAATCTAATCAGAAAACAGAACAGGTAAATGTAATACCTTTCCAAAACAGTGTAAGAGATTTTGGAAATACTGTGCAAAAGGTAGCTGCTGGTGATGTTTGAGGGATTTGTAAGATTCGAAGGGTGACATTGTGACACAGGACTTTTCCACATTGGAAGGGCTGGCGAGGACTAGGACGTACTCGGGTGAATTGTATCATTTCAGTTTGTTTTGCAGAACTGCTTTGTAACTTGATTGAAATCCTTGTTTAGGTTTCCTTGTTTAGGAAATAGTTGTCTGAACTTGAGACGGATACATGAGACCATTATCATGATATAAAATGTTTCTGTCACTCCCCTGAAGTTCCCCTGTCCTTTCTGTATCCCATCTGGCTGTCCCTAACAACCACTGATCTTATTTCTGTCCTTATAGTTTTCCCTTCTCCAAAATGTTATTACAGTATTTAGCCTTCTGCGTTTGACTTCTTGCGGAAACATACTGTTTATATTCTTCCATGAAATTTCATGTATCATTTCATTCCTTTTTATTTCTGAGCGGTATGCCATTGTATGTACATGTGCCGTGTCTTTCAAATCCATTCCTTGATAGTTAGTGGAAAGTGGGATGCTTTAAGTTTTTGATGATATTGAATAAAGTTTCCATAAACATATATGTGCAGGTCATCATATGCAAATCCGCTTGAATTTCTCTTGAGTAAATACTGCTAAGTGGGATTTCTGAGCCGTGTGGTCATTGCAATTTTAATTGTACGAGAAACCATCAAATGGTTTTCCCAAGTGTCTATGCCACTTTGCATTCCTGCCAGCAATTTATGAAAGTGGAGGTAGGGGCAGAGGGAGAGGGGGAAGGCGACTGTCTGCTGAGCAGGGAGCCCGACACAGGGCTGGATCCCAGGACCCTGATATCATGACTTGGACTGACAGATACTTATCTGACTGAGCCACCCAGGCACTCCTCATGAAGCCCTTCTATATTGATTTTTTAGGGGGTAAGAAAGCATAGAATCAACCCTGAAAAAAACATTATTTTTTTAAAAGATTATTTATTTATTTATTTGACAGACAGATCACAAGTAGGCAGAGAGACAGGCAGAGAGAAAGTGGAAGAAGCAAGCTCCCCACCGAGCAGAGAGCCTGATGTGGGGCTCGATCCCAGGACCCCGGGATCATGACCTGAGCCGAAGGCAGAGGCTTTAGCACACTGACCTACCCAGGTGCTCCTGAAAAAACCATTATTAAAAACAAAAAAGCCAAATCTCTTATTTTTATATCTTTTGTTTTAAGATGTTATTGGTAGATTGTTTTAGGACTTAAGAAAAGCATGTTTGCCAGGTTTCCAGTCCTGAATTGAGGATCAAATGGTGGAACACTGCTATTAATATTACTGTTTAAGCTAATAACATAAGGACTTTTTAATTATTCCAGCTACATTACTTTGTCTTCTTCACTTAGAATCAAGTGCTATTTCTAAAGCACCCATTGAAATGTCTTTTATTGCAGCAATTAGGCTTGGTTGGGCTTGGTTTCAAATTCTGCCAATTTTGAAGCTCTCTTTTTCAGCTGTAAGCATAATTAATGTTTTAGACACATAATAATATAGATTTACCCCTGCAACTTTGGTTATCTTGAGTCACATCTTTTCACAGATTGCATTATGAAGATTTAGGCTTGGTTTCAAATTCTGCTAATTTTCAAGCTCTGATCTAATTCATTTGTAAGCATAATTGATATCTTAGGCAGATAATAATACAGATTGATGCCTACAATGTTGAGAATATCGAGTCATATCTTTGTCAATGACTGCCTTATAAAAATGTATTAAAAACTGATATCTCAGTATTAATTTTCAGTGTTGATATAAGCAGTCTCATAGGGATATAATAGTTTGGAAGGACAGAATGGATCAGGCTCCATTCTGATTATACATTGCTGTGGACAGTTTCATAGTAGTTCTTGTCAGTTTTTCCTCAAGCACATTTTATTTTATTTTTTATTTTTATTTTTTTAAAATATTTTATTTATTTATTTGACAGAGATCAAAAGTAGGCAGAGAAGCAGGCAGAGAGAAAGAGAGGGGGAAGCAGGCTCCCTGCTGAGCAGAGAGCCCGATGCGGGGCTCGATCCCAGGACCCTGGGATCATGACCTGAGCCGAAGGCAGAGGCTTTAACCCGCTGAGCCACCCAGGTGCCCCCCTCAAGCACATTTTAATAGACCTAGCATTCCGAAGGAAATCTTCTCACCTGAGTATTTTGGTCAGAGCCCATTATATCCTCAGGTCTACGAGCCATTGTTTTATTACTCCAAGGTCTCTCAAGGCCCAACTCTGAACCTGAAGAAGATTATGTTGTTCTCTGGCCTGGATGTGTTCCAGTGGTGATAGTTGACAGTGATGCCGTTTTAGAATTTGAAACAAGGAAGGATGTCTACAACCAATGGTTTCCGTGGAGAAAATAGTCAACTTTAAAAAGCATTTCACTCATCCATCCATCCATCCATCCGTCTTTCTTTTTAAAAGAAATTGTAATGCACCCATCCATCTTAGGAACTTCGTCCCACTTGCCCATTTTCAGCTAGCAGGATAAAACACAGGAGGGAGAGTGGGGTGGTGGAGTGGGCAGGGGCAGCACAGCGGGTCTAGCTAGTGGAAGTAGTGTCCCTGTGGGGAGACCTTTGAAAATGTGTGTGTTTTTGAGGGTCACGATGACAGGGGGCATTGCTAGTGTATGGGAGATTGAGGTTGGGGTTGGTGACTGTCATCCTGTAGTGTGTAGGACAGTCCCATACAACAAAGAATTATCCTATTCTAAATGCCAGTAGTGGTTTCTGTTGAGAAATGCTGAGATAAGCTTGGGTTTCAATTTCTGGAGTATGAACCTGAAAAAGTGGCATTTTCCTCATTGGTGAATTTTGAGTGAAAATATGTACTTAAAAGATCATTCTGAGCATTGCCGACAGTGAACACAGGACCAGATATGTAGTAGGAACTAGTAAAGAATCACTGGGATCCTTTTTAACCCTCCAGTGGCTTCTCAGCCCGGTCCGAGTAAAACGCAGGGTCCTCACAGTGGCACACAAAGACCTGCCTGATCTGATCCCTGCTCCCCTCTGAACTCACTTTCCCCCAGTTCACCCCTGGCTCTGCTCCAATCTCCCTGGCCTCCTTCCTGTTTGTCAGTCTTCCAGATAGCTCTGCCCTGCTCTGGACCTGCGGCATTTCCTTGTCTGTTTTCTGTGTGGGAGGTGCTTCCCCTTCATGCATCCACTTGGCTGTCTCCCTCACTGCTTTCCCGTTCTCTGCTAATCTTATCTGAGGGGGCTTTCCTGACTCATGATGTAAAGATGGCAGCCTGACCGTCTGCCTGCAGCCGCCCCTTCCCCTCAGCTCTCGCTCCTTTTGCCGTCACGTGACCAACGTAGTCAATGTATTTTTGCTTGTTGTCTATCTCTTCCAAGTAGAACATAAGTTGGATGAAAGCAAGGACTCTGTGTTGTTCACTGATGTATCCCCAGTGGCTGTAATGCCATAGAGCATAGATGCCAGCAAATATTTATTGAATAAAGGAATGAGTCAAAATAGCAAAGGAAAAGGTTATGTTGTGGTTGACAATGCTCTGTGTGTAAGGAGGCTGTTTGTGTATACCATAAAGTTATACTTTCTGCTAGTTCTGTCATTTTTAATCCAGATGATGGAATTGTTTACTAGAATCTCCCTATCTAAACAATTTTGACAGATGTTCCAAGAGATAGTGCCTGCCTGGTTGTCTAAGAATTGAATTTCTCTGTTCTCCTCCATCACTTTTTAAAAGAAAATTTAATTTTTTTTTCCATGTTCCAGGACTCATTGTTTATGCACCACACCCAGTGCTCTATGTAATACGTGCCCTCCTTAATATCCACCACCAGGCTCACCCAACCCTCAACCCTTCTCTCCTCCAAAACCCCCAGTTTGTTTCTCAGAGTCCACGGTCTCTCACGGTTCATCTCCCCCTCCAATTTCCCCAAACTCACTTGTCCTCTCCAGCTCCCAATGTCCTCCGTGTTATTCCTTATGCTCCACCAGTAAATGAAACCATGTGATAATTGACTCTCTCTGCTTGACTTATTTCACTCAGCATAATCTCCAGCAACTTCTTTCAAGACATGTCTCCAAAAACAAAGGAAACAAAAGTGAAAATGTACTTTTGGGACTTCATCAAGATCAAAGGCTTCTGCACAGCAAAGGAAACAGTCAACAAAACAAAGAGGCAATGCACAGAATGGGAGAAGATATTCGCAAATGACACTACAAAGGGCTGATATCCAAGATCTACAAAGAACTCCTCAAACTCAACATACACAAAACAGATAATCACGTCAAAAAATGAGCAGAAGACATGAACAGACTTCTCCAAAGAAGACATGCAAATGACTAACAGACACATGAAAAAATGTTCTTCATCACTAGCCATCAGGGAGATTCAAATCAAAACCACACTGAGATACCACATTATACCAGTTAGAATGGCCAAAATTAACAAGACAGGAAACAACGTGTGTTGGAGAGGATGGGGAGAAAGGGGACCCTCTTATACTGTTGGTGGGACTGCAAGTTGGTGCAGCTACTTTGGAAAACAGTGTGGAAATTCCTTAAGAAATTCAAAATAGAGCTTCCCTATGACCCTGCAATTGCACTACTGGGTATTTACCCCAAAGATACAGATGTGGTGAAAAGAAGGGCCATCTGTACCCCAATGTTCATAGCAGCATTGGCCACAGTCATCAAACTGCGGAAAGAGCCAAGATGCCCTTCAACAGATGAATGGACAAAGAAGATATGGTCCATATATGCAATGGAGTATTATGCCTCCATCAGAAGGGATGAATACCCAACTTTTATATCAATATGGATGGGGCTGGAGGAGATTATGCTGAGTGAAATGACTCCTCCATCACTTTTAATTGAGGAAAGTATGAAAATAGTGTTTTTATGTCAGATGACCTTATGGGTAGGATGATGTGATTTTCTTTGAGTATATGTTTTTAAATTGGCTGCAAATGTGGAGAAGTCATCAATAAAATTGTCCACAGCATATTAGAATTATTGAGTTGTCCTGTCTTCTTTGAGGAAGCACAATCATTGTTTGGAGAGACAATTAGTGTTCGCTGCTTCTGTTGACTTAGGCTTCCCTTGGGCTTGGGGAGAGCTTTGGAAGTTTCTGTTGTAAAAGGAACCACTGGCTTGGGGTTTTGAAAGTAGGGCAACGATAAACTATGCGTGATGTTTATTTGAAAGGTAGGTATTTGTGTGTAAAAGTTTCTTCTTGCTTTTGATAGGTAGAGCCATATTTCTGAAAGATTTTGCTTTGTATTCTGAAATATTTATGTCGATTTGGTAGCTGATGGGTACACACAGTTTGTTAAACTCATTCTGTTTCACACCAGAAGCGGCGTAGGAAGATGGGTCTAAGGGTTCCTTTGTTCTAAATTAATGTCTTTGGGCTTACCTTTCAGTCACACTTTTATATCCCAAGATGGCTTCTATAACACGCCATTTTACTCAAGAGGGATACGATTTTTACTGGAAATTATCGTCTTCCCTAATTCCATCCCTCTGCCAGTAAGGTTCTAAAGATACTTCAAGGGTTCTGCTTCTGCAGGTAATTTCCTAGAAGAAGTGTCTTTAAATGTGATGATCATGTTCAGCAGGACATTTGAGGTTTGGCAGTTGTTCTGCGTAGATACTGGATAAGAGGTCCGTGTGTGTGGTTTAATAGGCCATTAAACTCAAGTGTGTGAAGAAGTAAATTACTTTCTATTACACTTGATATGTATTGTTAGGGGTGTGCAGTTGTTTATTGGACAGTGCTTGATTTTCAAAAATTTGGGTCTGTAGTTCCATGACAGATAAGAAATATTTTGAGAAGGGAATCAAGAAATTTGTGTTTATGGGTGTGTGTGTGTGTGCGCGTGCGCGCGTGCGCGCACATGCATGTATGCGCTGGCAAGTGATGGGGAGCAATTTTGTCAAGAGATAATCATTGATTGAGCACTATAGCCAGAGAAACATATACCGTTAGCAAGAGTATTACATCCATCTACCTCTAACCATGATCAAGTGTTCTCAGCTTCACCTACATCCTTCTTCCCTTTCAGACTAATTTTATCTGGTGCCTTCAGTTTTTCCTTTCCCACACCCTTCAGAACTTACCCCAGTCAGGCTTTTTTTCCCTTTCTGCCCCCACAACAAGTCATACCCAGATTACCAAGAAGCTCCATTGCACCAGTGGGAGCTCTCAGGACTGGTGTTATCTACAAGCAGGTCTTGATGCTCTTGACCACTTCCTCTATACAGTGCCTTTCCTTTGTCGTCTCTGTTTTGGTTTCTAGTTGTCATAAGGTGACACCACACTTTTTCTCATCCTCTCTGGCTATATCATCTTAATGTTCTTTGCAAGTTTATCCTGCTCTAACAGACTGCTCAGTGCTGGAGGTCCTTGAGGCTCATGCCATCTTTCCATTTCATACTCTTCTTGGCAAAGTCATCCATTACTATGCCTGCAGTAACCATACATAATCTGAACGCCAGTCTCTCCAAACTCTTTTCTCTAGACCTGATCTCTCAGCTCTATAGTCATGTACTCAGCTACCCATATGGCTTCTCCAGCTGAACTTCTAAAATACAGAGAAGCCAAAACTGATCCCACAATATGCACTTGTGATTGAATAGCTCTAGTATTTTTTAATTGGGCTCAACTCAATCCTGACATCCCCCTTCCTCTCATTCCTTTTATTGAGTTCTGTTAACTCAATATAATTACTGTTGTTCAGTACCTCCCTTCTTTACTGATAAAAATTTTAATAAAAGAGATGAATCAGAAGAACATAGGTCTAAGCAACACAATTGGCTTCAAATAGTTGACATACATAGAACCCAAGAATTGCAGATTGGCCATAAGTTTGGCCATAAAGAAAGCCTCCATTTGGAGAGGAATGAAAACTTACGGATTTTCCGTTCTGACTGAATTCTTAGGAATTAAGCTAGAAGTCAATAACATGAAGATAACTGGGTAATCCCATTTCTTTTTTAGAATTAAGCACTATACCTCTAAAAAAAAAATCAAACAAAAACACCACCAACAAAAACTCTTTTATAGAAGAACAAAATGGAAATTAGGACATATTTTGAGTTATGTGGTAATGAAAACAAATCAAATCAAATCAAAACTTGTTTGATGCAACTCATTTAGCCCTTAGAGGGAAATTTGTAGCATTAAATGGATAAATAAGAGACTAGTAGAGTCCAAAAATCAGTATCTAATTTTCTATGTCAAGAATTAAAAAAAAAAAGCAACAAAAAATGGCAAATCAAACACAAAGGGTACAGAAAGAATGAATGAGTTTTTTTTTTCCTGTCCAATCCCTTTATTACCATGAATGTAGATTTGTAAATTTACACTCACAGTGGCAGCTTGACTTCGGAAGGCTGTTTGGAATATTATTCAGCAACAAAAATTAATGCACTATCAAGCCTTGAAAAGGTATGAAGGAAATGTAAATAAATATTACCAAGTGCAAGAAGCCAGTTTGAAAAGTCTGTGTAATGTATGTTCCCCTCATCTCGATCAGTTTCCATTACCCAGAACCACACCAAATAAATATACAATCTACACACCAGTAGTTTTTTAGGCAAGTACAACTTTAAGATTCATCCTCTAAGATATCAATTCCAGGTGAATTACAGCCTTCAGTCCTTTCCCATGTAGAAATTCTAGAGTCCACATTCACATACACTCATGGCTTGTGTCTACCAAAACTAATTTAAAAACATTAAAAATTGGAATGATGGGGGTGCCTGTGTGGCTTAGTCAGTTGAGTGTCCAGCTCTTAATTTTGGCTTAGGTCATGGTCTCAGGGTCGTGGAATCAAACCCCACATCAGGAATCAATACATAAAATCAACAAAGGAAGGTTAGCTTTAGAAAAGTTAATAAACTAATAAACCCTTTGAGAGACTGTTCAGGAAAAACAATATAGAATATATTACCAATATCCTGTTACCTATTGAATTGGAAGCCCCATTCAGTGCAGAAAGGAAAAAGAATAGGTATTTTAGAAAGGATGAAACAAAATTGTCATCATTTGAAAATAATTTAGTGGTCTGCATTGAAAACCAGTTATAATTTACAGAAAAATTATTAGAATTAATAAATGACCTCAACAAGATGTTAGGAATTAGAATCCATGTATAAAAGTCAATTGTTTTCCTCTGTAGTAGCTGCTGAAAATGAAAATGTAATATAAATATCAATTACTGTAAAACTATGAAGTACTTAGAAATTAATTTGACAAAATATGTGCAAGTTGCCTATTATGAAAATGTATACATATGTAACTGGCGATCAGTTAAAGACTGTTAAGAGTTCTATACCATATGATTTAGTGATCATGCTACTTGATCTTTACCCATATCAGCTGAAAACTTACGTTTGCACAAAAATTTGTGCACAAATGTTTATAACAACTTTATTCATAATTGCCATAAATTTGGAGCAACCAAAATGTCCTTCAACAGCTGAATGGATAAAAAATTGTGACAAATCCATACAATGGAATATTATTCAGCAACAAAAATAAGTGAGGTATCTATCAAGCCACAAAAAGGTATGAAGTAAATGTAAATAAATATTATTAAGTGCAGGAAACCAGTTTGAAAAGTCTGTGTAATGTGTGTTTCCAACTATATGACCTTCTGGAAAAAGCAAAAACTATAGAGATAATAAAAAGATCAGTGGTTGCCAGGGGGTCGGGGGAGGGGAGGAGGAATGAATAGGTGGAAGAGAGGAAATTTTTAAGGCAGTAAAAACTATTCTGTGTGATACTGTAATGGTGGATTCATGACATTATACATATGTCCAAACTCAGAAACGTATACTACAAAGAGCGAACCCTCAGGTATGTAATGAACTTCAGTTAATTATAATATGTCAGTAATACTTCATCATTTCTAACAAATATACCTCATTAATGACAGATGGCAATAATTGGAGACATGTTTTTGGGCAGAAGAAGGGATATATGGGAACATTGGTACTTTTGTGCAACTATTGTATATACTAATATTGCTCTAAAAATAAAGTCAATTACCAAAAAAAAAAAAAAGACATAGAAAGTAACCATATTCATGGCTAGGAAGATAACAATATCTTGAAGCTGTCCTCAGATTAATTTGTAAAGCAACTGCCAACTAAAATGTTCAGTACTTTTATTTGGGGTGGGAGTATTAGACAAATACACACAGATCTAAAATTTATATGGAAGAGCAGAGAAAAAGGAAACCAATCAGAAGAGCCACAGCAAGATGGGCCCTTATGCAGCTGGATATCAAACCTATAGTAATTAACTATGTGATATTGGCACAAGTATCAATAACTAGGTATGGACCTTATATACGGAAATTATATACCTAGTAGAGATGGCCTGGTACATCACTGGGAGGTAGGGTAGGTTTTATTTGAAATTTGATTATGTACATAGATAAAAAAAAAAAAAACACCTCACCCCCCCCCCCAAAACCATACATAAACAGTTTAGGATAGAACAAATGACTGTGAAATGCAAAACTTCAGAGCTTTTCCAAGAAAATAAATGAAAGTATATTAGTGATCCTGAGGATTTTTAAACTGTACCCACCATATACATGCCACACACACAAACACAACATGCAAAGAAAAAAAATACTGATAAATTGAAGTCATCAAATTTTTTTCAGATGTGGATCTTGACACCTAATCTTTTTAAAAACCTATACATAGGGTGGAGAGATTTTTCAGCTGAAAGTACTAAGGAAGCATTATTATCAAAATTTTGAAGTACTGTTTCAGATAAGAGAAAACAAAGCTATCAACCAATAGAATAATGGGTCCCCTTTCACAATTTCAGATTGACAGTGATTAAAAAAAATCTTGCAATAGTAGTTACAGGCAAAGACATTGCACAACAGAACTTATTGGCTGATGTTAGGTGTATTAATTAATATATCTACTTTGGAAAACAGTTTGGCAATACCTAGCTAGTCAAGTTTAAGACACACATAACCTGCAAGTCAACAATTCAACTCTCAGATCCAGTGTTTCTCAATGAGGCCTTATTGTTAATTTGGGCAGGACACATCTCTCTTGTAAGATACCTTTCGTAACTCTGATTTGCTCCCACTGTGTATGAGTTATGCCCCCAACTTTGGTCATTAAAACAACCGTTTTTTTTACATGTTTCTAACCACTTTTAGTGGGATAGTCCAGAGATGATGGGAAAAAAACTGGGGAAAAACTAACATTAGCACCAGAAGACAAGTCGAAGAACAGCTTTTATAAAGTCCCTTAACTCTGTTTTAAGTAGTAAAATGGAGTATCTTCAGAATCCAGCTGCAGGAAAATTAATAAATTATAGCATCTTCTCACAACAGAATATCATACAGTCTTTAAAATGACTTTAATAAAGCTACCTTTATCATTGTGGATACAGTTCCTGAAGACAGTGTTGGTTGAAAAGCATGGAGTAATACATTCCTTATATAAAATATATACTAAATGGAGCTTCTAATCTTGAAAAATAGTACTGTGTTTATCCTGGAATGATACATAACAAAATACATGCATACAGTAAATGCAGTTCTGGACTATTGATTCCTTCCAGCAGGGCGTGATGGGAAAGTCATCGGAGAGGAGCACATAGAAAATGTAATTGTATTTAAATTTTTATTCCATAGGTGTGTTACTGGCATGTTCATGTTCTATAATTTTCTATGCACACTGAAGAAATTGAAGTATGAAAGAACAGCAACAGGAGTAGATGAGGGATATATAACCAAGACTGAGAATGTTTGAATAGAGCTAATCCAGGGATCTGAGAATTATTGTGGACTGAGTTGAGTGAAAAATGAAAAACGTCAGGCAAGCCAAAATATATGGCAGGACTTTACAAATGTTTAGAACAGGAAAACCAGGAAAGATTAGAGAAGATCTCATGTAAAGTAAATATAGTGATAAAGTGTGGAAGCCCCCCATTTACTTAGTATTTATTTCCTGTTTGCAAAGGGCTTTGATGGATAGGATCTCCCTAGCTCCTACCAAGGGAGATGGTGACAAAGCAAAAGACATAAGTGGGAAAAGAAGTCCATGGTACTTGACATAGGGGTAAGTTACTTCTTAGCTTTTTTACTTGATCTCTTTAAGTGCAGTTAAAGTGTAATCCAGTGTGCTGAAGAAATTTGCCTTTATGGTCTCCAAGAGCCAGTGTTTGTACCTTTGTAATGAGTGTAAAGAATGAGAAGGTTCTAGAATTCTAGACTGAGATCATTTTAATTCAAGAGAGGGTGGAAAGCATTGGGAAAACAATGGCTCACATGGTCTCTGTCTTCCCTGATACCATGGAGGTGTTCTGCAAGGTGTCCAATACAAAGCTGGCTTAGTTTTGCTGTCAGTACACTACCTTGCCCCAGAAAGTTGGGTTACTTCTTCTCAGTGTTAGGTTTCTGGTTCCTCTTGAATGTTTCTGTATGCCACTCGGGTAATCATGGCCCGTAGAATACCACAGATTTGATCACCTTGTTCTCATCTCTCTACTTCCCTTGAACACCCATCAGTTTATTCCTTAAGTTGAACTTCTTGTCTGTTCTTGTCTGTTGCATTTTCTAAAATTTCAGTGTTGTAATAAGATTTTGCTCTTCTTTTCCATCTTCTCCCCTCCTCACCTTCTTTTTCTTCCCTGTTTTGTTTTCTTTTACTCCTGGTAAGAAATGAATCAGAATAATTTATTAGAATATTTCCACTTCTTCCAAACCTGTCCATTTTAGCAACTTATGCTAAATAGTGCACTGAGGTTGCAACTGGGGGTCCCTAAGACCGTTCTCAGATTTGGTGGCTTGTTAGGAGGACTCACCGGAGTCAGTCTTTGGTCTTACAACTATGATTTACTCTAGGAGAGGATACAGAACAAAATCAGTAAAGAGAAAAGTGCATAGGAAATGTGGAGGAAACCAGGTACCAGCTTCCCAGTGGGGTCAGATAGGACATTCTTAATCCCTCTAGCAATGGATTGTGACAACACGTGTGATATGTTGTCTAGCACTGATGCTCATTAGAGAATTTTTTCCATTGGGTTTTTATTGGGAACTGGTCACATAGATATCCTCTGGCTAGCATGGGCCAAAATTCCAGTGTCTTAGAAGGAAAGCAGGTATTCAGCATAAATTGTTTGCATGTACAATTTAGGCACAATGAGTCACTCATACCCTCACAATGAGTCCTTGTCAGTTAGGGTGATTGGAAACCTTTCAAAATCTTAGGTTCCCAGATACCAGACAAGGACTAACCTTGCAAGCAGGATTAAGAGGTCAGCTGTCTCAGACCTGCCAACTGTGCTTTACTGCATAACTATTTTATTCTTTTGTTAAATGGAATGTTAACTCGTCAGGGCTTGCTTAAAAATCATGCATACCTTTTGTTAAACTCATTCTGGTCGTTTCAGATAGAGATTGTAATTGTGGTTATCCTGCCAGAGGTTGGAATAAGAGTGTAAACCCAGGGCTTCAGAAACCTCAGCCCCTTCCCCTTTCCTCCAATACTCTCCAAGCAGAGTATGAATTATAAATGATTGATAAAGAGAGGAGCAATTCTGGGACCATTTTCTGTAGATGAGATTTTAAAGAGACTAGTGGTGGGACAGACTATCACGTTAACCAGAGAAGACAGGAACTGCTTCTCTGTTAATGCATTTTGTTTCTTTCCAAGAGCATGTGTAGTAGGATTTAAAAAATGCATCCATTCTGGTCGATCTTAATTTTGGAGGGGTTTCTGTCCCCATGTTATATTTAAAAATTTGTCTAATATGTAGAATGATCTCTTCTCTCTCAGCTGGATTACAAATTTAGTAGCAAGTTGAGTGATTGGGATGTTGTATTTTTAGGGGGAAAAAAGCCAGATTTATTTTAAAAGCAGATGCATTTTTTCTTTCTTCCTTCCTTCCTTTCCTTCTTTCCTTCCTTCCTTGATTTTATTTATTTACTTATTTGAGAGAGAGAGAGAGCACAAGCAAGGAGGAAGGGCAGAGGGAGAGGGAGAAGCAGACTCCCCTCTGAGCAGGGAGCCCGACACAGGACTTGATTCCAGGACCCTGGGATAATGACCTGAGCTGAAGGCAGGCACTTAACCAACTGAGTCACCCAGGCACCTGCATTTTCTGTTTCTTATATGAAACTGATCTGGAGAGACATTTCTATTAAGGGTACTCTCCTTTAGAGACCACGTTTTTATGGTGGGGAAGTTGTTTCTATTACAAGCATAATTAAATATAGGAAGATGTAGAGATTCTTAACCCTGTTCTATCAGAATGCTCAATAATCCTCCGATAGAATGTCATTTGCCCTTAAACGCATTTCCATAGGATGTTTACACCATCCAATTTTCACTTCCATTGAATTTAGTTTAAATCGCACCCCCCCCACCCCGCAAATTTTAACAGGATGTGACATGAAATTTTCTTTCTACTGGTGATAAAAAATATCTTAATGATTAACTACAAAAATAGTAATGACACATTCGGACTACTTGTAACCACTTGCTCTGTCACTTGATATTAAATTGTGAAAACAAACCCTTTTCTTCATGTTTACCCTAAAGGAGAACTTCAGGAAGCACAGTCTCCCTCATTGTTACTGAGTATCAGACTCCTTCCTCCTGTGTGTTTCTTATTCACACAGTGGTTGTGGTCCAGGTTCAATCAGATACTTTGGGGCTGGCATTTAAAAGGGTTGCTGCTCTTTTTCCATTTGGCCCGTGGCTAGCAGCCGGCTGGGGAGGATGTCTGGGTTAAAACCACGATAAATGAAACTTCCATTAGGCTTCTTGGCTCGGGGCTTTCCTGTAAAGACCTTACTTCTCTTACCGTCAGTGGTTTGAAGAAGGAGAATGTTCTTTTCGTTCAATAAATGAAAGCTGCAGTGGGGCAGGTTGGGTAGTGTAGTTACCTTGTTTTGTAAAGAGTCTGCTTCTCGTGCCGACGCGTGGCAGAGCGTGGGTTACACGTGTAACGCTTTGGATGTTACGATGATAACCTATGGACGTGTGTCCTAGTAGAAGATGGAAGGGCTATGTCTAAGTTTGTTTTTTAGTGTTCTTCGAAGTGAGGAGAACTGAATATCCAGACAGTTGGATGTGTCTCACCAGCTTTGTCTTCCACCCTAACGGTTCCTTGAATTATTCTTTCTTTTTTTAAAAGGATTTTTTAAAGGTTTTATTTTTTTTTTATTTATTTGACAGAGAGAGATCTCAAGTAGAGAAGCAGGCAGAGGGAGAGGGGGAAGCAGGCTCCCTGCTGAGCAGAGAGCCTGATGCGGGACTCGATCCCACGACTGTGAGATCATGACCTGAGCTGAAGGCAGAGGCTTAACCTACTGAGCCACCCAGGCGCCCTGGATTTAGTTTCTTTAGACTTTCTTTCTTCAGAGGATTTCATCGTTGATTGGAGGGACAATGTTTTCAAGCATCGCAGAGACCACAGTCCAACAGTGTATTAGCTTTATGCACACTTTTAAGAGCACTTTTTTCTTCTGGGCACATATTTTAGTATTTATATATTTGTAGTTCTGTACATCTCCTTCTGTACTACCTGCACACTTGGGGAAATTCTGATTGGAATGATTTTGCAAAATTTACTAAGAGAGTTCAGATTTCAGGTAAAATGGAATAAAACCACTCTAGCCTTTTCTGCCCATGGGACACAAGTATGAAGCCAGGGAAAAATGCTTGGTGAAGCTAGCTGAGGTCTCTGAAAAATAAATATCATGATGTAGATGAGGGAAGACACCACAGTTGAAATAGCCCTGATCTCAGGTGAGTTTACCATGTTCCCCTCTCTGCTAATCCCCCTGCCTGAGTTCAGTGCAGTCCGCGGTCTAGGAGTGAGTGTCAGGGGCACCCGGCTGACTGTCTGTAGAACATGTGACTCTTGATCTTGGGGTTGTGAGTTCAAACCCCATGTTGGGCAGGAACCTAACTTAAAATGTGAACAACAAAAACAAAATATAGGAGTCAGTATTGGAAGCAGACAGAGAAAGAACCAAGAGGCACCCTCTAGTTCTGGCCCAAGGAATAGAAAAGAGAAGCCCTAAAGTTCAGAGAGAAGGGAGAAATCCCCCATCTTTTGGTCTCCCTTTCTCTATTTTGTCATGTCCTGGCAATCTTGTGGCAAAAGCAGTAGCAACAGAAGCAGGAAACAGCAGGAGCCAAAGCAAGGAGTGAAGGGGATGCCCTTCCTATTTTGTGAAGCTGTCATTTTGAGGGCAGGGCTAAGTCAAAAAAACTTTTATTTGTTTATTTTGTTTGTTTGTTTTAATGTGTCTCAATCCTCCCACTACTCTGGTGGCATCACAGAAGTGGGTTGTTTCTGATTAGAGGATTAAAAAGGGGCGTTCCAGAGTACTAGAGAGTATCAGGGGAGACAGCTCAGAGAAGGGGCTCAGGAATCAATTCCATAAATTTTGTGAATTTCTGGACTCATTCATGCATCCGATCATGATTAGCATACCGTCTACTTTGAGAATGTAGTTAATGAATAGAACTCCATGCAAGTCTCAGTAACTTCCACATGGTGTGCGTCCAAGGCAGACGTGAATGGCCCTTCCTAGCTTTGGAAACAGCACTGACATCAGCCTGCAGAATGTGGGTTGGAATTTGGGGTGAGAAGGCAATCAGATCAAATGCCTGGCAAAACAATAGTATCAACATTCTCTATAGATTTAAATAAGGCATAAGATTTTATGAGAATATTCAGAATGTCTAGGATATAATCCATGTTGGAATATAAAGAACTATAAAATTCTCAAATCGCGTGGGAAAAGACAATGGATGACAATGAAAATATGACTTTAAAGAAGCTGTTACAAAAATGCTCCAGTAATGGGGCCCCTGGGTGGCTCAGTGGGTTAAGCCTCTGCCTTCGGCTCAGGTCATGATCTCGGGGTCCTGGGATAGAGCCCCACATTGGGCTCTCTGCTCTGTGGGGAACCTGCTTCCTCCTCTCTCCCTCTCTGCCTACCTCTCTGGCTACTTGTGATCTCTGTCTGTCAAATAAACAAATTAAAAATCTTAAAAAAAAATGCTCTAGTAAATAATCATGAATTCTGAAATAAAAGGTAAGTTGAAATGTATCTGTAAAGAAATAGGAGATAGGAAGTAGAACCAAGTGGAAATTTTATAACTAAAAATTATAGTAGTTACCCCACCTTGCTGTCTCCTACCCACCCCCCAATTCTTTACGAGATGAAGTCAATAACAAAATGGAGATGACAGAGGAAAGAATCAGTAAACCTGAACGTAAATCAATAAAAAGTACGCAGTGTGAACAAAGGAGAGGAGAATGATTGAAAAATGCTGAACAGAGACTCTTGGACTGTTGGGCGATTACAGAAGACATTTTGCTTATATTATTGGAGCCCCAGAAGGAAAGGAAAAAGAATGTGACTAAGAAATACTCCAAGAAATAAGGGCTGCAAACTTTCCAAGTTTGACAAAAGATATAACCTTACAGATTCAGGAAGCTAAGCTACCCAAATAAGATAAACCCAAAGAAATACATACCTGGGCATATCATAACTGCCCAGGACGAAATTGAGGACGAAATCTTGAAAGCAATCAGAGAAAAAGTGACACCTCATCTGCAAGAGACAGTGATTCAAATGACAGATTTCTCAGCAGAAATCATGGTGCCCAGAGGAAATGTCTTACATTTTTAAAGTGCTGAAATAAAAGTGCAGAGCCCAGGATTCAGTGAAAATATCCTTGAATATGAAATGAAGAATCTTCTCATTTCAGGTAAAACCTAGAGAATTTGGAGTCAGCCCACCTGCTGTAAAATAGCAGGTTAAGGAAATTTCTTGGGCTATGGGAATTGATATGAGAAATTTGGAATATTAAGAACGGAGGAAATAGTAAATTTAATAAGCTGCTGTTCTCTTCCTGAATTAAAATATGGTTCATGATTGAAATCAAAGTAAAACCTTGTCTGACAGGCATTTTATAAAGTCAAAATCACAATTGATGAATTAAAATGAACACTAAAAACAGTGAAGGAAGGAAAAACAGGAAACAGAAACAGAAGAACAACAAACAGTTACATTGGGAAACCTTCATATAATACAAACATCAATTTTATGTTAAATATAAATAGTCTACACAAACCGAATAAAAGAGTCTGTCAGAATGGATTTAAACAGGAAGAAGATAATAAAGTTGTAAACATGTATACAAATAACAAAACTTCAAAATGCAGAAGCAAAACCTGACAGAACTAAAGGAGAAATATACAAATTTACAGTTATAATTGAGAGACCCAGCATTCCTCTCTAGGTAATACTAGTAGAAAGAAAATCACCAAGAGTATAGAAGAATTGAACCATCAACCAACTAGATCTAATAAACATTTATAAAACTCTCCCCTAAATGCTAATTGACTAAAATATTTCTAAGTGAATATAGAAGAAATTCTTTTTAGCATATTTGCAAGTTAAGCTATGAGAGGTGAATTAAATAATGTATTTGTGTCTTGCTCATGTGAAATACAAGTTTATGTTTAGAACAACATTTTACAAAGCAGGAAAAAGTGGTGAAATATTTTCAAAGCTAGAATGACTTGGTGTGAAATAAGTGAAATAATAATTTAAAAACTAGCTAACATTATCTTAAGTATTTACTCTGTGCCAAGCACTGTTCTCTTTATATAGATGAATTCATTCAGTCCTCACAAGAGGTCATCGAGGTAGTTATGTATAATGAGATACAGAGCTCTTGAATAAATTAAGATATCAAAATTGGAAATTATGACAGTATCAGTAATGATTAAAAAGGCTTTTCTTGACTGAATACTTTTTCTGCATTTGACACTGGGCCTTATACCTTGTGTCAATTTGGTTTGCACACTAGATATTAAAATCCCCATTGGATAGGTGAGGAAATTGAGGCTTACTATGATGACTTGTCCCTAATAGTACATTTAAAGGTGAAATAAAAGTGCAGAGCCCAGGATTCAGTGAAAATATCCTTGAATATGAAACTATTCCAAATAAATAGTACATAAAAGGTGACAAAGCAAAATTCCAAATCATGGAGTCTGTTTCTGGAGCCCAAGTTCTTTATCCCTTCATTACCTTCTGAAGATGCCCATTTCATCCTGGAAGAAGCTGTTGCCCGTCCTGGTGGTCATCCAGTGATCCAGCAAAAGCTGTAGATTCTCATAGTCCTGCTCTTCCCAAGGCAGTGACCTCCCAATGACTAGATATCCTGTCCTCGAGTAAGATAGGGCTGGGTACAAACACTTCTTGGTTTTAGGAAATGTGTTTTCTTGTGGCTCTTGGCCTATTTTATCCTCAGCCAAACATGGCAATGTAAATACAGGCCAGATCAGAATTACCTGACTCTGCTATTCTTTTTCATATTGAAAGGATCTATTATGATCTACTTGACACATAGAATAAGGTTTATTTCTTCAAAATTGATTTTTTTTTGGATTAAACCCCTAAGACCTTCAGATAATTTTCTTTTTTTAAAATTTATTGGTTTCCATTATGATAAGTGTACTCTTTAATCACTATTCCCTATTTACCCCATCTACCCCCCCCCATAACCATTAGTTTGTTCTCTTGGTTTCTCTCTCTCTCTCTCTCTCCGTTGGTCATTTGTTTCTCAAATTGCACATATTAATGAGGTCATACGGTATTTGTCGTCTTCTGACTTATTTCAATTAGCATTGTTCTCTTTAGCTCTATCCATGTTGTTGCAAATGGCAAGATTTCCTTCTTCTTTATGGCTGAATAATATGTGTGTGTGTGTGTGTGTGTGTGTGTGTGTGTGTATCTTTATCCATTCATCTCTTGATAAATATTTAGGCTGCTTCCATAATTTGGCTATTATAAATAATGCTGCAATAAACATGGGGTGCACGTAAGCCTTTGAGTTAGTATTTTTGTATTCTTTGGGTATATATGCAGTAGTGCAATTCCTGGATCAAAGGGTAGATCTATTTTTTATTTTTTAGAAGCCTCCATGCTGTTTTCCATAGTGGCTGCATCGATTTGCATCACCACCAGTAGTACATGAGGGTTCCTTTTTTCTCCACATCTTTGCCAATATTTGTTTCTTGTGTTTTTAATTTTAGCCATTTTGACAGGTATGAGGTGATATATCATTGTAGTTTTGATTTGCATTTCTCTGATGAGTGGTGTTGAACATCCTTTCATGTATCTTTTGGCCATCTGGGTATCTTTGAAGAAATGGCTGTTCATGTCTTCTGCCTGTTTTTAACTGGATTATATGTTTTCTGGGTGATGACTTATATATGTTCCTTATATATTTTGGATACTAACCCTTTATCAGATATGTCATTTTCAAATATCTTCCCTTATTCAGCAGGTTGCCTTTTAGTTTTGTTGATTTTTATTTTGAAGATTTTTATTTTGACATAGCACCAATAGGTTATTTTTGTTTTATTTCCCTTGCCTCAGGTGACATAGCTAGAAAAATGTTGCTATGTCCAATGTCAGAAAGATTACTGCCTGTTCTCTTCTAGGATTTTTATGGTTTCAGGCATCACATTCAGGTCTTTAATCCATTTTGAGTTTATTTTTGTGGATGGTGAAGAAAGTGGTCAATTTAATTCTTTTGTGTCAGGATTTGACTTTGACTTAATCCCTAATGAGTCCAACCGGTAATATGTCAAATCACCCCTTTTTCTGCATAGTATTTACCATTCTGTATAATTACATATTATTTGTGAAGCATTCCTGTAATTCACACCTGTTTGTGGGAAATACTTTCAATCGTACATTCTGAAGCTAAAGCTCTGAAGCTTGCATTTCTTGAGATTTCCCTTATAGTTTTGTCAATTTTTCTGACTTGGTACATTGGAACAAGAACAGGCCTCTTACTTCTATAAATGCTTTTCTCTTTAGTGAACCTTATTTTTACTATAAAGTTTTAAGATTATCAGGTGGAACTTTTGTCAACATGAGTATGTGTTTATCCTTCAAAATGCACCTGTCTTGCTGGAAAGGAAGATGTTAACTTTAAAGCAGGGATTGGCCAACTACACTCTGCTGTGTTTATGTAAATAAAGTTTTATTGGAATACAGCCACACTCATTTAGGTGCTGTCCATGTCTCCTTTGGTGCCAAACAGCAGAACTGAGTAATCGTGATACACCACGTGGCCTGTAGAGTCTAAAATATTTACTAACTGATTTCATACAGAGAATCTTTGTCTACCCTCGTTCAGACACGAAAAGATACTGGTTATTTGATAATATTGATTAAAGATGCTGTTATTGTGGTAGTAAATTTTGGCTCTGCTTTCCCTGGGGAGACATAAGAAAGTAGTCTTTTTTCCCCACGTTTTAGTTAGGAAAGAAATATTGTATGTGTAGAAATTATGTGTGTGTGTGTGTGTGTGTGTGTGTGTGTGTGTTTAGGTAGACAACATGATTTAATTACATGCATTGTAAAATGAGTACCACAATCAAGTTAATTAACATATTAACTTGTTAATTTGTAAATTTCACCTCCCATATTTAGAACTTTTGTGTATGTGTGGTGAGATCACAGAAGATGTACTGTCTTAGCAAACTTCAACTCTACATGGCTATTATTAAAACAAAAAAACAACAAGAAATCACAAGTTTTGGTGAGGATGTGGAAGAAAGAGAGCCCTTGTGCACTGTTGTCGGAAGGTAAACTGATACAGACCCATGGAGAACAATATGGAGGTTCCTCAAAAAACTGAAACTAGAAGTATTATATAACTCTATCCTCCCAAACTAAAATCAGCATTTCCTCACTCCCTTGTTCACTATAGCATTATTCACAGTTGCCAAGATGAGGAAACAATCTAAGTGGTTATTGAGGGATGAATGGAAAAAAAAATGTTACACACACACACACACACACACACAATGAGATATGAGTTAGGCATCTGGATAGGAGGAAATCCTGCCATTTTCAACAACATGGCTGAACCGGGAGGGAGGACATTAAGTGCAGTGAACTAAGTCAGAGAAAGCAGTCTTCTTATGAAACATTCTTATCACATCAACCTCACAGTTCTATTCATGACTAGAATTTTTCTATGGCTCCTCTGACAAAAATGTTAAAAATTCAGTATCTTAAAAATGCTTTAAGGGGCGCCTGGGTGGCTCAGTGGGTTAAAGCCTCTGCCTTCAGCTCAGGTTATGATCCCAGGGTCCTGGGATCGAGCCCCGCATCGGGCTCTCTGCTCAGCAGGGAACCTGCTTCCCCCCCCCCCCCCCCCCCCGCCCTCTGCCTGCCTCTCTGCCTACTTGTGATCTCTCTGTCAAATAAATAAATAAAACCAAAAAAAATGCTTTAAAAAAATGTTTGTAGACATTACCAACCAAATGTTTCCATCTCGGTCCCTTAGTGGAACGTGTGAGACTTTCCAGTCGCATCTTACACTTTGATGTGCTTAGATACTACGGAGAAGGCTCACTTATGTTCTCTCTCCTCACATGGTGTTTTCTAGGAGCTGCTGCGGTTGTTTCCCACACAGAGGAGCTCTCTCATGGAGTGACTTGCTGGGTCTTCAGGCAGCCATGGAGGATAAACCATCTGTCTGGGGCTCTTTGAAACAGCGGACCAGGCCTTTGTTAATCAACCTGAGCAAGAGGAGGGTGAAAAAGAACCCGAACAAGCCCCTAGACCTACGGGCAAGGCGTTCCCTGGACCGCCGCCTCAGCCTCTCTGTCCCAGACCTCTTGGAGGCTGAGGCCTTGGCCCCAGAGGGGCGGCCTTACTCTGGGCCCCAGTCATCCTACACCTCCGTGCCCAGCAGCCTGTCGACGGCGGGGATCTTGCCCAAGAGCAGCAGTAGCTCCTTGAAACAGTCTGAGGAAGAATTGGACTGGAGCCAGGAAGAAGCAGGCTACCTCCATGTGGTGGAAACGGACTCCGAGGAGGTCTATGCCTCTCCCGCCGAGGACAGGCGGCCTTCCAGCAATGGCATCCTGGATCTGCTGCAGAAGACGCCGGCTGGAGAGGAGGCCTTGGAAGAGCCAGAGGTGAGACCAGGGCTGGGCACTTTCCTGCTCCTTCTTCTGTTTTTCTCTTTTCTACGTGTACTCCTTGCCCTTGGAAGATTTGGTTTGGAGTTATTTTTGTGGTTAGCTTGGGTGGAGAGAATGTCGTTTATTAGAATTTAAATTCAGGTAATATTGATGGCACCCCTGTTCCCATTCATTTTAGGGTTGACCTCTATGTATTTTAAAACTATTACAAATAACCTCTCTGGGATACTTTAAGGCATTAAAAGCCCTATTGGATGACTTTTCCTTTTTCCATGTTCCTGGCAAAGAAATTAAAAGCATAACTTTTCCTTGAACTTTTTGCTTTAAGTGTGTGTGTGTGTGTGTGTGTCTCTCTCCACCACTGCTCAGTGTTATGGTAGACAAAAATGCATGTTAATATTCCTTAAAAAAAAAGATGAACCATGAAAGACTGTGGACTCTGAAAAACAATCTGAGGGTTTTGGAGGGGCGAGGGGTGGGAGGTTGGGTGAGCCTGGTGGTGGGTATTAAGGAGGGCACGTATTGCATGGAGCACTGGGTGTGGGGCATAAATGATGAATTCTGGAACACTGAAAAGGAATTTTAAAAATTAAAAAAAATTAAAAAAAATTAAAAAATAAAAATAAATTAAAAATAAAAATAAATTTTAAAAAATAGATGAAAAGTGTTCCCCAAAGGTGGGAGAGGGAGGTTGAAGACTAGGAGTCAGAGAAAAATTTCTAGATGTCCTGCTGCTGGCTTTGAAGGTAAATGGAGGACACATGAACCAGCGAGTACAGGTGGCTCTAAAGCTGGGATAGGAAAGAAAACATATTCTTCCCAGACTTCCAGAATGAAGTCTTCTATGCAGACAGTGATTTTAGCTCAGGGAGACCTATTTCAGATTTCTGACTTCCAAAACTATCAGAAAATAAACTGATTTGTTTAAAAAAAAAAGATTTTATTTATTTATTTGAAAGAGAGAATGAGCAGAGAGAGGGGGAGAAGCAGACTCCCTGCTGAGCAGGGAACCTGACACGGGGCCCTATCCCAGGACCCTCGGATTATGACCTGAACCAAAGGGAGTCGCTTAACTGAATGAGCCACCCAGGGGCCCCTGCATGTTAATCTTCCTATGAAATGTATGAATGTGTGTCTCCATCTGACTGTCAGAGAGTTTGAACTTGCTCCAGTCTCACTCGTATGTGTGTGCATTTGTGTGTGCTTGTGAATGCGTGTGCACATTTGCCTATGGACAGCTTCACTTGCATTCTCTAAAAAAAACCAAAAAGAAACTGAAGGATGCAAATTCTTATGGTTTCATTGATTTTATAAAGCTTTAGTATTTCGATAAGATAAAATAGCCAAATACAGTTATGAGAAAATCTTATATATCTAGAATGAGTTTTATATAAATTCAGTCCCCAGATTAGTAAATCATGGTGACCAGTTTAATCAGGTTTTTTTCTTTTTTTTTTTTTAATTCCCCATCAATGACACTAAAGTAGGTTACAGCTTTGAGGGAAGAAGTGAATTTTTTTTGTGGGGACTCTGGGTTCCTGTTATAATTGCATACAAATCTGGGTATTCAACTGGGATTTTTGGTTTTACTTTCAGAACCAAAGCCTGTTATATATTGGGGTGTCATATATTTATATTTAATTGTGTCATGTTTTTGGGTGTTATTATAGAATGGATCATGGATATCTGGAGGACACTGTGACCAGATTCCTTTGGAAACCTGATGATAAGTCACCATTAACCATTCAATGACTTAACTATCTTTTTCCTTACCACTTAATTTTGTGAAATTCTTTTCATAACCATGTTACAGTTTTTACCATTGTTTTTAAGTTTGAAATATGTTTTTCCACTACTCAAAATATAAATCAGGTGAATTATTAAACATAATTCATAATTCATAGTTCAGTGTGAAGGGGGTAATTATATCCAATATAGAACTGGATACTGAAGTTTATCTTCTTATTACATTATTAACTGCTCAGAAGAAAATGGGTGGGTTTTTTGGCTTTGATAGGCTAACACTCTCAGATTAGAATTCTTTTAAGATACCTTTTTAAAAAAAGATTTTGTTTTTGGGGCACGTGGGTGGCTCAGTGGGTTAAGCCTCTGCCTTCGGCTCAGGTCATGATCTCAGGGTCCTGGGATGCAGCCCCGCATCGTGCTCTCTGCTCAGTGGGGAGCCTGCTTCCCCCTCTCCCTCTGCCTGCCTCTCTGCCTACTTGCGATCTCTCCCTCTCTGTCAAATAAAAAAATTAAAAAAAAAAGAAAAAAGATTTTGTTTTTATTTATGAGCGAGAGAGAGAGAGAGAGAGAGAGAGAGAAAGCATGAGCATGGAGGGAGGAGGAGAGGGACAAGCAGACTCCCCGCTGAGCAGGGAGCCTGATGAGGGGCTCAATCCTAGGACCCTGAGATCATGACCTGAGCAGAAACCAAGAATCAGACACTTAACTGAGCCACCCAGGTGGCCCTAGAATAATTTTTTTTAAGTTAGTGCTGTGAAGTTGTTTTGCTGACTATAGATATTCGAATACCTACTCTAACTCAGCCACCTTAGAGGCCGTGACTAGAAATAGAGATGGATAGGAAAGTGACCCCGCCTTTAAGCTATGAGGTATTAAGAGACAGCTTTGCATAGCTCTAAAGGAAGCATAAGAGGCAAGAAGATATTGGAAGTGTCTGTGCAAAACATCTAAGCCTTGCCTCTTGGCAGCCTGGTGGATGGAGGATATCAGTGCATGGGGACAGGCCGTGAGGGATTGTGCAAGCTGGCGTAGATTTGATAGGTGAGGAAATATGGCGGACACAACCTGAAGTGTCAGTGGGGTCGTGAGGAGGTGGTGAGCATTTTGCTGCTCCTGACGTAGGTGTTTGAGGAACTTTCTGGTGTGATGTGCGCTAGGAAGGGTGGTCTGTATTGAGGGGCTGTTTATGGATGGTACATGGTTGGTTGGTAGTGGTTACTTTCTCTTCTCTGGGCTAAATGCAAAAATCTTGGAATAATTTAAAAAATTATTTTAAATAATTTTCCTTTTTAACTCACCCATTGAAAAGAAAACAAAGTCTTTTTTTTAATATTTTATTTTGAAGTCATCTGTGCCCTGAATGTGGGGCTCGAACCCACAACCCCGAGATGAAGAGTTATGTGCTTCAACAGCTGAGCCAGCCAGGTGCCCCCAAACCTCTTTTTTGAATACAAATCTTCTGCTTCTAGTTTCCTGTCCTAGGACGTGCAAGGTAGAAACTGAGACATGGTCACTTGAGTTCTATGTATCTGCTTGGTTTGCAGAGGATGGCAGGGCTGGGCTATCGCTAATCAGGCCTATGGGATCCCATGAGGTCAAGTGCATTGCTCTGCCTGTCCCCCTTTTCAGCTCCCTTCCACCATATTGGGTAGGCTTCTCCCACTACCCGAGGATCTAGAATTTATTAAACCGTATAGAAGTTAGCCAGTCCCTTGCTTATCTTCCCCATGAGGCTGTGTAATTTAGTCTGTGGGTAGGTCTAAAGGAGTCATGTCTAATTTGTCTTTGTTTTCTTGGGGCCTTGCTGTGTGCCTGACACATAGCATGTGCTCAGTCACTATGTATATATGAGGAAATCAACGATAGTAATGTGTCCATTCAGGTTCATACAGATTTTATCAGTGTCTTTATTGTAAGTTCTTCTCTTCAGTTTATGATTTCATTAAAGTCAGAATTTCTTTGTTTATTTGTTTCAGGTTTTTTGGAAAGAAACATACTGTAAATGAAATTTCTGTCTATCTGATTTCACTGAAAACAGAGATTTAGAGAGGTGTAGACTTTTCAACCCAAGTCTGATACTAGCCTTAAATCTGAATGTGTTCTTCTCTGTCTTTTTTTCAATGAAGATGGAAGTTCTGGTGAATCCATGTCATGTGAGTTTGGGGGTTGGTGAATCTGTATCTAGGATACAGGTTGTCTCTCTTCTTCCTAATGAATAGTGGACAGGTTACTGTCACTTTCATGGAATGGGAGAAGAAATGAGGAGGGAAGACTGGGCTGGGCTGTGGGTAATCAGGCCTATGGGATCACATGTGGATAAGCACATTGCTCTGCCTATCCCCCTTTTGAGCTCCTTCCACAATATTGGGTAGGCACAAGGACAGTCCGATGTTTGGGGTACCATAAGGACAGTCAGATGTTTGCTGAGTATTCTTGGTGTGGCTGATTTTATTTGTAGCTTTCCAGAGCGGGGAGGGGTAAAGCAAGGAACATCTGTGGTTCAAGTCCCATGTTTGTCTCACATGTTTTATGCCCAAGGGCAACTTCAAAGCTAAACCTGCAGCAGTGGGATAACACCCCAAATAATGATGTTGGCTGAGTGTCTTCCAGTTTTTTT